>VYZW01035445.1:629-12930 GCA_013401315.1 Balaeniceps rex | reverse complement strand
TCTTGAAAGACAGGCATAGAGACTGACTTACTGGCCTCCTAGTTTCCTTTGGCTGACTTCACCTAATGGCAGGGTTTGGTCCCTTGGAGCACACTTCTGTGGAGATTTGTGTGGTGATGTGCATGTATTTCTTAAGAAAAAACAAAGCAACAAGGAAACATCCCTGGGAAAAACAGTTTATCCTGTAGATTCCTATCATCCAAGCTAAATGTTAATGCATTTGCAAACAGCTAGTACCTCCAAGAGCCCTGGGGACAGTGAGGCCTGGTTTCCTAGGAAGCCATGTTTTGGAGATGAATGTACATTCCCAGGTGTCTATACGCATGAAACTCACTTCTGCCATTGGAGTAATTAGTAAAGTCTCTCTTGGCAGAACTTAATAGCTCTGATAGCTCTACTTCTCTGACTGTGGGCTCAACAGTTGTGAGATGAGGATAGGCCAAGAAAAAGAGAAAGAGAGAGGAGTCTGTATGAGTTCTGTTTCCCTAAGAAAGCAGGCTTTTATATACTCTGTCACATACAGATACACTGATCAAGCCCAGTTTGAGACGGAAATTTTTTTTTCTGTCCACAAAGACATTTTTTGCTCCCAAAAATTGCACTCCCAGTGAGTATCATATTAAACAGAAAATCCAATGGACAGCTGAAGAGCTTTTCTGTTGACAGTCTCACCAAATCTGGTATATTCATACAACATGTTTTGGTTCTAAGTGATTTTTATTAATAAAAAATGAATGATTGCAAAATCCCAACCAGTTATAGTTTGGGATTGATTGTACTTGGATTTTGGAAAGAAATAAGTGATGCAAAGGGTAGAACTAGATCTGTTTTACCAATCCATTCAGTCATTCACGCTTGTATGATCTGGGTCAAGTATACACTAACAGTCAGGAGTTTACCTGTGCATATTTAGCTGTATTCAATGCCAGCTAAAAAGAACATTATGATAACACTTTACATAGGGATATTTTTATTTAAAAGTGTCCTGGAGAACATTCTTTGTAAACATCAGTATGCATTTCTCTCAGAGTCCCAGTGCATGCCTTCTATTCCTCCAATAATTTCACCCTCGTTACTATTCATTCAGTTCCTCTTCATACCATGCATGTAATGGACCTTCTTGAGGAAGCATGTAAGCCCACACTTGAAACCAACATTAAGGAAAGCTTCTGCTGCAATATATATACAAAAACTAGACAGCTCTGTTAATGTCACAATTCAGTTTGCTACTCAGCACTCTCAGGTTTTGCACACAATTTTCATGAGTAAAACTACTCAACCAGATTGATTAGAAAACCAAATTATTTTCCAAACACATGATGTGGGAGGAAAAGATATAAAATGGCAAAGATTTCAGGCAATTATAATTTTTTCTTTTTTTTCTTTTTAATTTTCTTTTTCATTCTCTTTTTATTTTTCTTTTTTATTTTCTTTTTTCTTCTACTTTTGGACCAATTTAACATTTATTTGTGCCAGACATAAATCTTAGAAAGATATATTGGCGGATCATAACCCTTCCACCCCAAGGCAAGATTCCTATTCATAATACATCTTTCACAACTTACTGTGATCTTCCCACCTGAATAACAGATTGAAAAACCCATGACTGCAGCATATTATGATGTTTTCTGTCCAAGAAGCTTGTCAAAGAGGAATCTGAAAAGATAAGACATATAAATTTTAAGTCTCCTAAGACAACATACTAATTAAAACATATATCATTCAATGCTAAGCTGACCTCCGGTAAAATGTGTGCATTTAGAAAATTATTTGTTTCAAGCAAAACTTTTAAAGTGTCAGAAAGCTTTTGAAAAGTTCCTGATATATCATTTTGATAGTTTTCTCTTTTTCCTTAGTTGTCTGTAAATATTAACACTGAAATATCAAAATTTTCCAAGGGTGAGCAATTTCAGGTTCCAGTCTTTTCTTGGAATTACATAAAATTACTTATGATGTCCCATTTCCTTCCCAGAACTGATGCTTCCCCATCTCACCAGTACCTGTGTCATCAAGTACATAGGGTTCAATCTGATAATGTGCAGATCTCTCTTAGTCTGCTAAAAACTCAGTAAGGGAAATCAAATGTTTAAAACTACATGTGCATGCCTAATTGCTGCATAGATCAAAGCTGTTAGCATGAAGGAAGCTGAACCACTTCTAAACTTCCTAGGGCAAGGACATCTTTTTTGTATAGCAAAGCACTGCACCCTTTAGGGCAATACTAGAAGTGACAGTCATATGTACGCACTTTCCAAAAAAAGGTTTTGGGCTTGGTATCTAATATAGAAAATTAAAAAGGACACATAAGAGTTGGCTTAATTTAATGGTTTTGTAGAAGATCAGGAAAATCCACTTTTAAACCCCCATGGGAAATAGCTTTGTAAATCAAAGGTTTTTGTGGTGAGCTCTCTGTTTTGTTTCTTTGTTTTTTACTATGTCTTTAATATAAATCTGTAATGGCAAACTCAACTAACAACGGATATGTTTTGATTATACTAAATCTTTTTAACAAACTTAGACAGCTTTAAAATCATGTGGTATTAAAAATAAAACCTGATGGTATTTTTTGTAATTGTTTTGCTATGTCTCTATTATTCATGGGTATAATTCCTACTGAGTGTAGTAAGATCACGATTGAGATCTAGGATGGGATTTTGAAAGTAAAATAAAGCAATTTATACACGCACATGTACTAATATATATATAATGTTATACATATATGTACGTATGCAAGTATATAGCCCAGCAAATTTTCACAAAGATTACAAATTTCTTCTTTATAGATGCACTATGATATTTTTGAACACAGTTTGCAACATGTGTTGAGTGTATCGTAGCTATACATAACATCCGCCCAAGTCTTTGCAGATGTTACTTAGCTTTTGCCAAGGAGTTTCAACACTCTGGATGAGGTCTTGAACTCAGGTTTGGCTGATCCAGTGTAATCTGCAACATTTCTTCCCCAATGTAAAAGGGAAACTAAACGAGTTACGATTGCTCTGGTCAGCTGATTCCCTTACATACATTTCTTGCATTTTGTAATTACCCATGGCCAAAAGTTATCCTCTGAATACCAAAGAAGGACTCAAGACAAGTTTTTCAAAAGCAACTGTGAGTAAACAGAGCTAAGTGTCAACACACAATACCAGCTTAGTCTCACACAGGATAAATACATTATAGGGACCCAGGTTAACAGGAAGAAACTCTAATCTTTTTATCTTCTCCATGTTACTAAAATCTATCTCTTGATGAGGACCTGATTCAGTGCCTTGCAAACATAAATGTCTAAAGAAAAATCACTAGTCCTCTGAGTAATTATTAGCACTTCTTATTTACCTTCAGTTTTTCTTGTTATGCTTTGCAATCTGATATAATAAAGGAGAATTTGAGAGAATATAAATAGCTAAATAAAAATATAGTCAAGTCAAAGAACAGTAAACAAGAAAAGACCATTTCACAAGTGTTTCTAAATGCTGATTTTTAGCCCACTGAATAGATAAGATAGTCAGCTTTAGTCAGCTGCTAGTAATGGACATTTTCACTCCCTTGAGCTTGTCACCCACTCACACTGTTCCCATTTTAGCAAAAATAACATAGCATGGTACTAGTAATGTTTCATCCCCTTACATATTTTTGAACAGTAAATTCTGCATAGGCAAAAATTCCTCTTGTGCCACTAAACTTCCCAGAGAATGCAGTTTTCCAGACTGTCAATTTCCGCTCACCTATTTTTGTATTTGCTTTGGTATAGAATGAGCCCTTGGGAGGGGATCTTACAACTTCTCTGAAAAGTCTGCAGCAATTATCATCTTTTTACAAGCAGTTCTTCCAAGCTGTGACAAAATGAGGATTTGGGGACAGTCAGATGGGTGTAATGACATACCTATGAAAAAACTGCAAGTCTTTCAAGGTCAGTTACATTTGTGAATATAATCTATATGAATATACGCAAAGGGAATCCCAGACACAACTATGCACCGCTGATGGGAGTTTAACTTTCTAATCAGATTTATTTTTGTCTCCTACTTCCTAATATATGATAATTTTAACACAAAGACATTAAGTACTCTGCCTTCAATGGCAGTGGAGCCTTCATCTTCTCTCAAAAAGTGAATTGGTTCCTAAGATTTTAATCTAACTAATTGGAACTTATGCTCCAAATGCTGCAAGTCACTGTATTATTTCAAAGCAGAAAATGTCATTTACCCTTCAAATGACATCTAAGAGAGAGCAAAATGTGACAATTCAAGAGAGAAGCTGGTGTTAGATCCTCCCAGATATCAGTTACTTCAAGAATAGGAGTAATATGTCTTTTCCATCGCGTTTCTGCATGACTTTGATTGACCTATTTTCCACTTTCATCTTAGGCAGCTGCAATTGCTAAACCATCAGACTAACAAAAAATTGCATGAAGCCAAAAAAGTCACAGTAGGGAGGACAGCTTACTTTTACATAGATCAGTAGAATTGTCTTTTTGAACTTTCTGTCCATTAACAACATCAGGGATCTTAAAACTTTTGTAACAGCTGCACTTCAAAATGCTAGTGATTACTGCAAATTTCTGTTTCATTTCTTATGGTAGTTTTCAAACTTTTGGCACATCACACGTCTAAAACACAGTCAGTAAATGGAAGGCACCATGATGAGGAATACAATTTGAATGATGAAGGAACAACTCCAGAGCACATGAAAATAAAAAGAAGAGCTTTGGAGTTCATGTTCATGATTGTTCAAACAAATTGAAATGTTTTGTAATCTTCAAATACATTTTTTAAAGGAGGAAAAGGATATAGAGGTCATAGTCTGTATAAATGTATTTGTATTGGTTTTGCGTGGCAATGTTTTGGTAGTGGGGGGGCTACAGGGGTGGCTTCTGTGAGAAGCTGCTGGAAGTTTCCCCTATGTCCGATAGAGCCAATGCCAGCCGGCTCCAAGACGGACCCGTCACTGGCCAAGGCTGAGCCCATCAGCAACAGTGGTATCTCCTCTGTGATACCATATTTAAGAAGGAGGGAAAAAAACAAACCACAGGGACACAAACTGCAGCTGGAGTGAGGAGTGAGAATATGTGAGAGCAACGACTATGCAGACACCAGGGCCAGTGAAAAAGGAGGGGGAGGAGGTGCTCCAGGCACCAGAGCAGAGATTCCCCTGCAGCCTGTGGAGGACCCTAAGCCAGAGAAGGTGGATGTGCCCGAAGGAGGCTGTGGCCCCATGGGAAGCCCATGCCAGAGCAGGCTCCATGGAGACCCATGGAGAGAGAGGAGCCCATGCTGGAGCAGANCAAACTGCAGCTGGAGTGAGGAGTGAGAATATGTGAGAGCAACGACTATGCAGACACCAGGGCCAGTGAAAAAGGAGGGGGAGGAGGTGCTCCAGGCACCAGAGCAGAGATTCCCCTGCAGCCTGTGGAGGACCCTAAGCCAGAGAAGGTGGATGTGCCCGAAGGAGGCTGTGGCCCCATGGGAAGCCCATGCCAGAGCAGGCTCCATGGAGACCCATGGAGAGAGAGGAGCCCATGCTGGAGCAGATTTGTTGGCAGGACTTGTGACCCCGTGGGGGACCCACGCTGGAGCTGTCTGCTTCTGAAGGACTGCACCCCATGGAAGGGACCCAGGAGCAGTTCGTGAAGAACTGCAGCCTGTGGGAAGGACTCAAATTGGAGAAGTTTGTGGAGGACTGTCTCCTGTGGGAAGGACCCCATGCTGGAGCAGGGGAAAAGTGTGAGGAGTCCTCCCCCTGAGGAGGAAGGAGCAGCAGAAACGACGTGTGATGAACTGACCGCAACCCCCATTCCCTGTCCCCCTGCGCCACTACAGGGGAGGAGGTAGAAAAAATTGGGAGTGAAGTTGAGCCCAGGAAGAAGGGAGGGGTGGGGGGAAGGTGTTTTAAGATTTGGTTTTATTTCTCATTGCCCTACTCAGTTTTGATTGGTAAGAAATTAAACTGCTTTTCCCCAAGTCGAGTCTGTTTTGCCCGTGATTGTAATTGCTGCGTGATCTCCCTGTCTTTACCTCGACCCACAAGCTTTTTGATTATATTTTCTCTCCCCTGTCCAGTTGAGAAGGGGATTGACAGAGCGGCTTTGGTGGGCACTTGGCATCCAGCCAGGGTCAAACCACCACAGTATTGTATTCACCTCTATTCTGGTCTTCAAGCTAACTCAGGTTTCTTATTTTTCTTTCTCTTGCAGAAACATTGCTCAGAATTCAGGCACCGAGCTCCTTTGCTTAAAACCCTGATAAGCAGCTGACTTACCTAAAGGGAGAATCATACAATTTCTTGCATCAAGCACATAATTTGCACAGAAATGTCTGTAAAACTATAAAACCCAGTAAGCAATATTTTTTATACAAAGGATAAATTTGAAATAATATGTATTAAAGAGAAAATCTACAAGTAAACATGTTGCTAGCCCTCACTTTACAGCTCTTAACATGTATTTGAATGCAAAAGGCAAAGCTTGAAAATCACATTACGTACATATGAACACATTCCCTTCTGCTCTTCTTTATTACTTGATTTCTCAGGTAGTGCCTGCACAGTGTAAAGCCTTTGCTTTAAACACCTAATCTTAAAAATAATTCAAAATTATGCATAGGGTTTGGATGATTGTTTTTGTGTCAGTGGAAATTACCCATCTGAGTCCTACACAAGTTTTAGTGTTAGACTTTCAAGCAACAGTTTTTTTAGAAAGCTTTCTAGATAGCTAATTTCTGTATAAGATTTTTAAATGAGTGCTCTGTTTCCAGAAATGCAGTCTGGCTCCCACACTAGCAAAGAACAACGTCATGCACATTAACATAGTGGCTTTCCAGGGGTGCAGATTTTTACAGACTAAGTTAAGTTTCTACATATTAAGGTGATAGTAGATATAAGACTGCATTGACTGAGGGATGAATCCTGATTACTTGATAAGGAAAGGCAGGATCTTGGAATTTGCCATAATAGATCACATCTGCCCAACCCAGCACTTGGTTCTAAGTAGCCTGTACTTTGTGCAATAATCCACTTCATGTGTGATCCTATATAAAACACACTACCTAGTGAACAACCAGAGAATAACCTTTTCTTAGTATCATTTTGCTAATGTGAAATTCTTAACAAGAATTAAAGTGCTTAGTGTTGGAAACCACACCTGATTTTGGAATCAGATCCTAGAAATAGGCTAGATTTCTACTTTTTTATTTGGATGCAGGGAGAGAGTTAGAAGCATCTACAGAAGGGACCTACAGTGAGCAGGTTGAGTAACCCACTAGAAAATGTCAAGAAGACAAGCATATCTGAAAACTCTGCAACTTCCAGTGCTACCATGCTGTCTTACATTCCTGTGTTCTGCATCTGCATAATAGTGGGGGTGATGGCCCAGGGTCTTCTTCCTGCCAGACTTAAGTGCTGAAGTCATTCCTTTGAATACAGTCTTATGGATCATTTATTCTTAAGATCCTTCTAAAGGAAAAAAAATGGTGATTCCCCTGTTTACATTTGAGAAAACAGCAAAAAAAAAATATTGTTGGGAAAAAAAAAAGTTTCATGGGAAAAGTAAGACATTGCATATCTATGTAATGATTTGGCTAAATAACAGTGTCTTCTAACTGGCCTTTGCCTTTAAATGTGCTGGGTTATTAAACCTTAGCATAGACCGAATGTGAATGTGGAATTTAAAGTCTCCAGATATTACGATAGGTGACCGAGATGAAAGAAAAGGGCAAACCCATATGTTCAAGCCAGAACTGTGTGAAGAATGCCCAAGAGAGGTTCCCAGCTTTGGCAGCTGGGTATTTCAGTTTGATAAATGTCAGTTCAGAACTAACCATCATAGATGACTGGGTAAAAGTACTCCTGATGATAGAAGGTGCTAATTTCATCACCATATGTATTTTGCTGTGCCTGTAAATAGGTAAGCTTATAGCCTGCAGAAATTTATTAAATTTATTTATTAAATATGAATTATTACATTTTCTAATCCTGATAGAGTAGAAATACCGTTAATTGTACTGGAAAAGAATAATACACTTGTCACTGGTTATATTACACCCTATGGTGCCAGACATTTGAGTAAGAAAAAGACAAGAAAGGCAGCATAACAGGAAGAAGAATTAACACAGAAATGTTATGTTTCTGTCCTACAAAGCATGTAGTTAAGAGCCACACAGATTCCTGAAGTTAGTTGTGAAATCCTTCAATTACCCTATCACATAACCAGTGAAAAGATCTCAGGAGGTGGCCTGTCTCACGGGTTTGGCAAGGTCTTTGTGGTCCTACAGAGCTGAAGGTGTGATTTGTTTCTTTTGCTTCTCTATGTGCTTGCTCTGCTGAATTGAGTTTAATACATTTCCTACTCCACAGCATCCCAGACTGATGCCTGCACACTTCACCTCCCGGACTCCAGGATGATTTGCTTGGCTACATATTAGAGAGGTAATGGCTCAGTATAACACATGAGTGCTCAATGAGTAATTTCACTATTTTACAGGCCGATCAGCATGCTGCCTTCAGGACATACATGAACAGCCTTCGATAGGGGTCTACTGTAGGCTTCATAAGCACTGGCATTTCTGGAGAGCAGAAGGCCAGGGTGACTCACTGCTCTGGGTTTCTGAGTGTTTGCTACAAGTCATTAGGGCATTTCTCACACAATTTCTCTCTTGCACTGAAGGTTCTTCCAGAATCAAAAGTTAGTGGACTTTTAGGAAAAAAATAATGATTCAGCTGAAGGTGCCTATTATTCGTCATTAACTAGGCAAAATTCCCCCATTTAAAAGACTTCAAAGAGAGACCCCTCCTAAAGTTTCCTTCTTCCAATCTAAGACTAAGAACAGTATGGTTATGATGTAACTGGAATTTGAATGTCAAAAGTAATAAAAAGAAGTCAGTGAAAACTATATCTTAAATAAGCTTTTAGCAAACAATCCAGAGGCAGAAATGCTTTGACAAAATTATTTGCAACCCCATGGGAAGATGAATACACTGACAAGAACTGGAAAGAATTTTTTAATTCAGAAGGACAAAAAAAAGCTAAACATGTTGGGAAATATATTTGTAATTAATAATTCAGAGTCATATATTAATAAGGCATGTATCTCAAGGAGTTTTATAAATTATTTGAGAAATGCATTCAGCACATTATACCTTGTGGATAGTAGAGAAAATCTACCAGGTGTAGTATAGATGACAGGGCAATTTTACTGTATTTGTAACCACAACTCTAATTAGAATTGCCAGTGGGTAGACTGTAAGCCAAATAACAAATATTGCTGTATTTTATTAACTCACATAATGGTCACAACCGTAATGTGTCAACATTTGTCTGTTCATTTGATGTTTACTATCATTCTTCGGTAATCCTTTGGGTTGTCAGACATTACCTTGAGCTAACTAGACATTCAAGAAGAGATTCATCTCACATCACTTTGACATCTAAATGTTAGTTTTCTTGTCTAAGCTCTTTCATTGTACAGTTTTCCTTGAACGTAACTAAAAGTGGAATTCCAGAGAAACAAGCAATTCATGCCTCCTGATGGAGCTATGTAGCTCACTGTAGAATTAATCAACTTAAAATGACCTTCTTTCTTCACAGGCTGCAGAGGCAACCTAGACAATTGTTTTAAATTAGATACGTATTTTTTCAGATGTCTGAAATGAGGTGCGATGAATCTCACTCTGTAGATATAGTGTAATGTTTTACATTCTAAGAACAAAAACGGTCTCTCTGTTTAAAACTGGTTTAGTTTTCCCCTACTGTGCGTGGTTGGATGATTAGTATTAGTATGAAATGTGAACAGCCAGAGCCTTTTTTCTTCATTTCGGGAGTCTATCCACATTCAGTGTGCTATTTAAATTTCAGTTGTAGATATCTGTTCTCCACATCGCTGTCCTTAATATATATGGATGTTCCAGAAAGCTAATGACGTCCAAGACGTGTGCCTAAACACCAGCATGTGGTCATCCCTAACCTTGGCTTCTCAGCACAGTCCCTGGAAGGCTTTTGGCCTTGCCCAGATAACAATTTTCCAGCAGTTTCTGGGCACAGTTCAGAAGGAGTCTAGTCCATGGACTGTTCCCCATGGGCAATTTAGATGCAGCAGCCCTGGTTTTGGGGAAGTGGTTGAGACAAGAGAGCTTAGCTTTGCTTTACGTGTGCTGTGGAGGTTGCTTTAGGGCCAGAGAACAACCCCTTGCTTTGAACATATAGGTGTTGGCATAAGGGCTTTGCATATGTAAACATTTAAGTGAATAGAGCTGCCTTTAAATACCTGATTAAATGGTCTCTAAATCGGGACCTACATGTTAATTTACACCATCTGTGGCATTATATATTAGTACATTACTGCTTATACCTTTAATACTTATTCATTTAAAGAAAATCATTATTCCACTTGAAGAGGCCTCTGTATAATATACTTGTAGCTGGGATACAGGAGGTAAAAAAAGCCCAAGATGTTGGCTGAACTGCACACCTGGAGCATGAGGAATATTTCTCATAATCCTCTGCTTAATTATAAACCTGTTCCTATGCACTTTGAAAGGTAAAGGGACTTGAGCATATGCTTAAATACTTTGCTGAATAACCCTAAGGCCTGGGAGTATTTCCACTAATTTCAATGGGAATATTCAGAGGCTGTAAAACTAAGTGTGTGTGTAAACTTTTCAGATTGGGTCTTTAATAGGATTACTCCTATGAGTAAATGCTATTCAGTTTGAGTCAGGTTTGCAAAAGTAAGAATTAAGTAGGCAATATACTGAGTCAACATCTCACTAACAACTATTTTCCTTGTACTGATTTTCAATTTTTGACAGTATCTCTTATCTGCATGAAGTCACTACATATAAGCAACACATAAATATGAAATATACACAGGATTTAAAGCAACTAAATAAGTGATTTCCTAATTCACTGCATAAATGTTAAATACATAGCCTGCTAAACACCAGCTTAAAATTCCACTTTGAAACCTTTCCTTTTCACTTTTTCTGTAAGAACCCCAGTTTCCTAGCAAATCCCTCTGAGTTGCTGAAATCCCTGCACACAAAAATCTAGAAATGAAGGCAACGTTCAAAGTAGAAAAAGGCTTCCTTGTTCATAAAGTAAACACATAGATTTCACAAAAATATCCCTGAGCTGACTAATCTGAATATTACATTTTTTTCTTCCCAAGGAAAGTTTAAAAAATTCTTATACAGGCTGATTTCAAAGCATATATGCCAAATAAAAGCAATTATTTCCCCATGCATCCTCATGATTGCTCAGTGAAAAACACTATGTTTGAAAAGCAGATGTTCTATTAGGGGTGTATATCTCTGAAAGTGCAATGAGACATTGCCCTTTCTGTAGGCTACAGAGTAGTGGCTTTCAAGTACTTGACACGAAACCAGCAAAACCTTTCCTTTAAATTTCATCTACCAGTAGACAAAAACGGGCATCAGCAAAATCAGAATCATTCATATGTATTCATCTTAAATCACCTTGAGCCAAAGGAGTCACCTTACTCAGTTAAAATTCATGATTTTCCTGATTTAAATGGAACCCTTTTGGGGTGTTATCTAACATATGTGACCATTTTCTGCAAATAACATTTTTGTATATTCTTAGCCTCATAATGTTTGAATAAACCATAAGATGTTCTCCTTCATTAAATATGTCGCCATTTTAAGAATTAAATATTGAAACAATGTCACACACAACTCATCTCCATGCATACAGATTTCAGGGATAAATCTGAAAATAACTAGTGATGAGAAATAAAACATTGATTCAAGATTTATGGAAAACATAGATTTAACAGCCAAGTCTATCCGATTAAAGTGAATTAGGGAGCAGATTTCCATTGGCTCTGCTAAGAAATCAGACTTGGCCATCTGCCTTATTAAACCTTCTGTTGTCCACTATGCAGATTATTTTCAGAGTTCATTCAGTTCCTTCCATGTTATTCTCTCCTGAGAAGCATAGAAAACACACGTCCATCCACCCACCCTCACACATACATACATATTAGTGGAAATCATGATACCATATTATAGTACACTGTCGTAGTTTATGCTAATTTATTTTATAAGTATGCATAATACCAGACTACAGCACTGGCACCATTTTTCTCAGCATTATTATGTTGAGGATATTCTTGTTTAGATTTTTTCATGCTTAATACTAAAACATATTCCTATCTATATTCTTGAGTAGAACTGTGCAAAGGGTCAAAACTCCCTATGGATGCCAAGATTTCAAAATTTGACTTCTTTTCATTTTGAAACAAACCAGACATATTTTTCTTTTTTTTTTTTTCCAAAAGAATTTTCTAGA
>VYZW01035444.1:6968-17542 GCA_013401315.1 Balaeniceps rex | reverse complement strand
CATTCTTTTTGTCATGCCAAATTGACATCTGTGGTTCACCTTTTTTTTTATATAATGGGTGCACACTAGACAGACAGGCTTCTCAAGAATACTATAATTTAAGAAAATAAGTCTTTTGTGCAGTGCATATTCCAAATTTGGAGAGGTCAGATCAATAACATAATAACTGTTCACTTTTAATTTCGTCTAGAAGATCCTGACTATCTACCACAAAGTGTCGCCTGCCATACATATCATTGTTTTTGTCTTTGGCACCATGCCTACAATATAACATGTCAAGAAGAATTTTCCCTGAATTGTGGAACAAATCAGATGTAGACAGGCATTTAAAAACAGATTTGATTTGCTGTATTTTGCAAGCTTTCTGAGGCAAAGTGATAAACCATAGCAGCTTGAAGTAATGTGATGAGAGCACTTTATCACTCTGTATATGCTTAACTCTGTTTCCCTATCATGCTGCCCTTAAAAAGTGTTTATGAGAAATAAAAAGAACTATCAGTTTGATACAGATTTGTAATATCAGAAATGCTGAATCATGGATCCAAATAAGCTACGTCTATAAAAGCATTACATGTTGAATGAGTTAATTGTATATTACCTGGAAACTTCCACAGGTTGCTATTTTTCCCATTGATGCCCTTATGAAATGTTTAAAAGATATGTGTTGGACTGGATTTTGTTGAACTTTTTTTTTTATTGTTTTCAGAGCTAAGACTGAAGATCTTTTTTTTTTAAAAAGAATTCTTAACTTAAAACAGACTTAAGTGAACTTTCCTTTTTTACCCATCCGTGAGGGAAATAAATACAAGTGTTCTAGTAAGATCTAAATTTTGATGGATAGTTTTGATAACAAAACCCATAAATTTTAAGAATGAAGGTAAGAAGCAACTTAATGAAGTGGGAGGAAAACAACATCCAAACCATCAGTTCTCCAAGACCCAGGTGCCTAACAGTGAACTTCTGTTAGGAACACTGAATATGTATGACAGAGGCACAGATAAAAAGACACAATAAAACTACATAGAAAGAAATCTTGAGATTTATTCCTTGAACATACAAAACTTCATAGACACAAAGATTCATATTTCAGCATAACCAATGCTAATAATTTGTATTAAAAATACCCCACCCAAAGTGGTTTCAAGTCTGCATTTTTGGCTGGGGATTAGAAATGAGTAACACATCATAGNAAAAATATACAGTATAATATAATTTAAGTCATAGAAGTCCTTTACATTTCTCAGCATAGGAATAAATTTATTAAGTAAGGGCTGGTAGCAATAGACAGTAAAGAGACACCTTTCTTTGAGATATGAGGAAACTACATGAAGGTTACAAAACCTCCAGGTAAAAATGCAATAAAATAGAATAAGCTCTTACCTGCTCAAAATAGGATTGGCAGTCTTTATTTTTGGGGTGGGAGAAATATATGATAAGTGCTTCTGAAGAATAAATCCACATACAACCTTCGCAGGGCAGGAATGCGGGCTTTCTGATAATCTCACTGGGGGTTTAGTGAAACTCCCTGTAGGCTGAAGAAATTAGGCCTCCTCAAAGGTGATGTGAAAGAAGAAAGAAAAAGTAAAGTAGTTCATCCCCAGGAGAAAGAAAGAACAGTTGCAACAAAAATCGGTCCTCAGAGTATATGCTTTAAAAAAATGTCATTTTGGGTCTAAAAGAAAAAAAAAAAGAAGCATCACATTTATGCCTCTCTGGGCAAAAACAGTACTTTAAAAAGCTTTCAGCTTATAATTACTATTTAAAAAAAAAATCTTGGTGCAGTATCAATTTTGTATAAATTTCCTAAGTTTCAGATATGCTTGGTTTCTGTGAGCTTTTGTGAGCTTTTTGTTCTTCACTATTCATCAGTTAAAATCAAACATATTTTGTCTTTATGAGATATTTTGTTAGTAGTTAACTTGCCTTTCTCGTCCCTTAGACTGTTTTTTCTGTTAATATACACTGAAATTTTAAGGATGTAAGCTGGCATGAACCACAGTGCACTGACTGGAATCTAGGCAGGCAGAAATTAAAAGGGGTGGCAAAGGAAACTTCATTTCTTCCATGTCTTTCTTCCCTAATAAAAAAAGTGAGTTCTTACTTATAACATGGAGTACTGTTGCACAGTTGGTGTTCTCTCCAGCTGCATGCTCTAGAGGTAATAAGCTCAATGAGCCTGTAATGATGGCTAGACCTGTTATTCTACCTATCTATTACCTCATCCCATGGGTCCACTTTCTTGATCTGAAATGTCCTGATAACTGCTTTATTGCAAAAGTGAGGGAGTGTCCTTTTACTTTCTCTTCACATCCAGACTGCCAGATTTTCTAGTGAGAGCATGTTGTAACCTCTAATATATACAGACGTTCTCACTTCATTTGGCTTATTGAATAGTTCTTTGTTGTATGCTGAAGCTTCAGCAAGAGAAGTTGAAGGAAGTTGGAAGAGTGTTCTTTGAGGAGGCAGGAGATGCTGGATCAAATGCCCTCAGAGAAAGGAGTGAACTGATCCTGAGTAGTGCACTGCTTGCTGATCAGTTGTCTAAAATAATCTAACCACTTGTTCTGTAAGTAACATCTTGTGTAAGCCTTTGTCTTCATAGGAAGGTTTTGAGATACAGAATCAATTGATTCACTCACTGATTGCATCATTAAATCTGTAAATTTTCAATCTTTTCTTCTTTCTTCCTCATAGGTTTTTTCTTAGAAGTATGCGAGATACAAACGAAGAGCACAAAATGAATGAGAACTAATAATTTTAAGCAATTACTACGTCTTAATAAACTGAAGGGACTACACTTATGTCAGTGAAGTCCATTACTTGATGGCAGACATTGTATTACACAGATAATGCTCTATGAACAGAAGAACTTTTAAAGGTTTCTAACTGAGTCCTTTTCTAACCTTCTTGATAAAATTATTTAATTCTGTAATCACTGTTGGGTGTTTTTTTCATTGAGGTGTGCGTATGTGTAATCTCAGAGTTCTGTGAATTAATTTCAATGGAAGATTTTGCTATTTCCTACAACTAGCCTGTGGATAGAACTGTAAATGCCCCTTGATTGGCTTCAAGGTTATGTTTTATCAGGTTGCTGGGGGAAACAAAAAGGAAAACAACAAAAGCACAATGGCATTGCTCTCAGAAAGCTGTCATTCATTCACCTTGGATGGAAATGCCAATAATTGTGAGTGAAATCACTCTTTTTTTTTTCCCTTTTAAAATCTTTGAGAGGGGTTGTCTATGAGCTTTTAAGCCAGTCCGAGGAACTATTCACACATTCATCATGTTCCTGTCCTGTACTAATACACCCTGGAGAAGCAGTAAGCAAATCCAGGAATGTTTGATGCGATGTCAGTGCTCTTGAAATTAATCTAAATCCTGAGCCTTTAACAGGAATTAATATTAGAAGTGACATGCTGAGGGGAAGTTGTACAATTTCTCTAGCCATAATACAGTATTCCCAGTATTTAAATATATGTTTTAATGACATTACAAGCAATTAATATATCAGTAGGATCAAGTAATAGCTATAGACTTTCCTAAGAATTGGACTTTCCCTGCAGTCCAGAATACTTCCTGATGCTGAGGACTGGTTTCTGACCTCTGTCACCTGCAATTCCTGGCACTGCTGGACTGGTTGGGAGCTTTCAGCAGAGTCAAGTTGTTCTTTAGACCAAATCATTCTGCAATATCTCCTAGCATAGTCTAGCTGCTTTTTGCTTTGTTGACTAAGGAGATGCTCTATTTTGTAACAATGTTTTTGAAGTCCCTCCTCTAGAGCCAGCTATTTGGTATGTCAACAGATACATGACTTTTAGCTAATCTTGTTTTGATTTTGGTATGTCCCGTGCCTTCACAAAGTTGGTAGCAATGAAACTTTTGGTTTGTGGTGTAAAGATGATATTCCTTTCCTCTCTGTCACCCCTTATCAGCCATGAAAATCCTTTGGCTTACTAACCCCTGAACTATTAGCCCCTGAAGAACATAGCCACCCTGCCCATTCAGTCAGCAAGCTGGGATGTTCCCTACCCCTCTTCTCCAGTCTGACCAATTGCGGCATGTGAGGGTGGGCCTGTTCGCTTTAGATTCTGAAAAATAGATCGCTCAATGTAAAAATAATTTAGCTCTCTAAAACAGCAGAAGTCTTAATTAGAAGTTACAAATTTTTCCAACATTTCCATGCAAATATGGCTTGATCCTTTTGCTTGGAGACCAATTCTAGGAATCAGTGTTTTTTTTTTTTAATTTGTGTAATTTATTTTTTCTCCTCATTACTGAGCCTAGCGACAAAGGGGACGATTAATGTTAATTCTGATGAGCTTTCTTAGACACAAATACCCGTCCACAGAGAAAGGGATTGATGCCATCACATCTCCTACGTAGCTCACAGAAGAACCTAGCAGATGATGAAGCCTAAGTTGTTACTTACCTGTGAGGCAAACACAAAGGTAGTAAAAATAGTCACACAAAAAATGTGGTACTTACCCAGTCATCCTCTGTCCTCTTTTCTACTGTTTATGATGTATGAGTTTAAATAAGGTTTTTCGTCATCCTACTTTTCCTGCAGTTGCCTGTCAACTTTGTGGTTTTGCTACTCATGGAAGAGGCAAAACATGTGTCTTTCTCACAAGTGAGCATATCAACCTACTTACTTGAAGTTTTTTTCTACTACAATAGAAGGCTGTGGAATTTATGCACAGGGCTTTGCAACAGACCCATTTTCTTAAGCTATTTTTTACTACTAGCTGTACTCATTATTGCCTGTTTTTTTACAGTGTATATAAAATAACCTATTTTTTGTCAAGTCATTGTCACTTCTAAAGCACCCAATGTAGTAAAACATAACTGCTATATTTCTTGTGGATTTACAGAGTTTCATCATTTCTATCTTTGGTACAAGCCATATTGCATTTAAAGGACTTGTTGCCTGGGATGTGGTTTAAAAAGTGTGGATCATTCTTTTGAAAAGCTTTGATCACTGCAGTCATATTGTTGCACCTTTTATCTTGCTGGCACATTGATTTTAGCCAAAGATTGCCTTTCATGAAACTCTGAACTTTAAAAGCACCTCAGTTTCAAAAAAAAATAGTCTGTGAAACATCTGAAGGCTCAGTTTTGATCTTTTTATGTGCATATTACTTCTAACTTATTTTCTGTGGGACAGTTGTATAATGCTTGTGCTTCTAAAACATGAATTACTCACTACCAGTATGGAAAAAATTTCGAGAATTTTAAAGTGTATGAAAATAATCACATCACTGTGCCTTTCAGTTGTGATCCCCTTTTAGTTTTTTTGTTAATTAGTTAATTGGGCAAACAACCTGTGGCTTGATGTCATTATATATATTGAAACACAGGATTCAAAGGGTGAATGTGTATCGTGTAATTTTAATTTGTTTTTCTTAATGCCTACTGTGCTTTGGTATTCTCTAGAAGTTTCTTAACTGGACTATATAAACCACCTGATATCTTGTCGTGGTTTAACCCCAGTTGGCAACTAAGTTGGCAACTAAGCCCCACACAGCCGCTTGCTCACCCTCTTCCCCCCCTTCCCCGCGGCGGGGGGATGGGGGAGAGAATCGGAGGGGAAAAAAAAAAAGTAAAACCCGTGGGTTGAGATAAAGACAGTTTAATAGGACAGCAGAGGGAAAGAAAATAATAATAATAATAATGATAACAGGATATATAAAATAAGTGATGCACAATGTAATTGCTCACCACCCGCCGACCAATGCCCAGCAAGTCCCCGAGCAGCGATCGCTGCCCCCCGGCCAACTCCTCCCAGTTTATATACTGAGCATGATGTCATATGGTATGGAATAGCCCTTTGGCCAGTTTGGATCAACTATCTTAGCTGTGCCCCCTCCCAGTTCCTTGTGTACCTGGCAGACCATGGGAAGCTGAAAAAGAAAGGCCTTGACTAGGGTAAGCACTACTTAGCAACAACTAAAACATCAGTGTGTTATGAGCATTCTTCTTACACTAAATCCAAAACACAGCACTGTGCCAGCTACTAGGAAGAAAATTAACTCTCTCCCAGCTGAAACCAGGACATATTTTTTAAAAATGTGCTGACAGAGATGCAAGGAAATCTATGTTTGCCTGGAAAGCAGGACAAAGAAATATTTGAGGAGTGTGCTACAAGTATTATTACTACACTGCATAATTTCTAGTGTAACTGGAAGATTAACTAAATAGACATAAGATAAAGATAAGAAAACATGTTTGAACTCTGTGACTCCACTCTACTCTTCTTTGTGTTTCTGAGTTTGTACCACTAAATCTCATGCCACTGGCACTTCTGATATTTTTAACAAAAATAATCAAAACATAATGTCTAACGATTAGGCTTACTGTGCAAATTCTAGCATACCATGAAATGTCAGGAGAAAGCTTTCACATTAATTCTTCTCTTCACAAAATAAATCTGAACAAAGTTGTTCTGCAAAGGCACTGCAAGAAGATAGGTCTGGCAACCTCATCTGAACAGTCAGTAAGCAAAGGAAATGCCTGCGTTCAAGTAGGCACTGCTCTAAGTCAAGGACAGTCTGTTCTCCCAGAGCACTCCCGTACTGACATTTAGATTCCCTCTGAAAATTGTATCTCAGAAGTCTTCATTTTAGCCAGGAGATGTTCCCAAATGGTAGCAGAATGTGAGAAGTATATGGGACTTTCTGGGGCATTGAAACTTAACATGCATTGCCTGGACAAATTAATGCCTTGATTTGTTATTTCTGTATAAATTCATATTCTTGAGACTTTCTTTTCTGAGAGTGTCTGAACATCTTTTATACTTACTCATGTCTAGAATTAAATGAAAGGGATAAAATTTTGCTTTATGTCTCAGTTGTCTAAGTTTCCCTTAGTAACGCTGGACATAAACTATTTGAACAGAGGGAAAAATAAAACATTTTTTTAATACACATCTAAGTGTTGCTGTTAAACAGTGTCAATTTCTTCATTAAAAGTAATATCAATGAATTATGATAAATTTCCCCTATTGGATAAGATGCTATAAAAATGCATTATTCCAAATACAGTTAAGACAATGATTTCTTCCATTACCTTTCAACAGTATTTGGGACTAAAATCTGAGTAGCAGTTGAAAGGAGGTGAATCATCTATCTTCTAATTGTCAAAGAATTTTTGAAATGCAGCAAAAGTTCGTTTTAAAAACTTTTGCAGCTGTTATTCTCCCTTTTTTTGGTGCAACAGTGAAAACCAGTTCTAATTTGTTTATGAAGGCAGGAATAGTTTTGAGTGCTCAAACTCTAGTTCTTTAGTAAGTGTTACTTTTACAATTACAAGATACTCCTCACAGACTCACACAGGCCCACCTCTCCTCACCCTGGAGAGGTGGGCCTGTACGAACCTCATGAGGTTCAACACGGCCAAGTGCAAGGTCCTGAACCTGGGTCAGCGCAACCCCCAATATCAATACAGGCTGGGAGATGAGGGGATTGAGAGCAGCCCGGCAGAGAAGGACTTGGGGGTACTGATGGATGAAAAGCTGGACATGAGCCAACAATGTGTGCTTGCAGCGCAGAATGCCAACCATATCCTCATCTGCATCAAAAGAAGCATGGCCAGCAGGTCGAGGGAGGTGATTTTGCCCCTCTACTCGGCTCTGGTGAGACCTCACCTGGAGTACTGCCTCCAGCTCTGGAGTCTTCAGCACAAGAAGGACATGGACCTGTTGGAGCAGGTCCAGAAGAGGGCCACAAAAATGATCCAAGGGCTGGAGCACCTCTCCTACGAGGACAGGCTGAGAGAGTTGGGGTTGTTCAGCCTGGAGAAGAGAAGGCTGCGGGGAGACCTTATTGTGGCCTTTCAGTACTTAAAGGGGGCCTATAGGAAAGATGGGGACAGTCTTTTTAGCAAGGCCTGTTGTGACAGGACAAGGGGTAATGGTTTTAAACTAAAGGAGGGGAGATTTAGGCTAGATATAAGGAAGAAATTTTTTACAATGAGGGTGGTGAAGCACTGGAACAGGTTGCCCAGAGAGGTAGTGGAGGCCCCATCCCTGGAAACAATCAAGGTCAGGTTGGACGGGGCTCTGAGCAACCTGATCTAGTTGAAGATGTCCCTGCTCACTGCAGGGGGGTTGGACTAGATGACCTCTAAAGGTCCCTTCCAACCCAAAGCATTCTGTGATTCATTTTGCTATAGTTTCGTTTACCCGTCTCCAGTCTTGCCCTCTACACAGTTAAAGAAGTTTCAAAAGCCAATGTATTGCTAAGCAGTACATGTTCCTCTCACTCCTTCTTTGAGTACCTTTGTTTGCCTACTATATTTAATGTCAGGCTCAATGACTTTGTTTTTATCAGAATGTATTCCAGTTTTCACTAGTGTTTTCCTGGGACTTGTAGGTTTGTCTACATTCTTTACTCTTTTTACATTCATATTTGCAGGTTTGTTTTCTATTAATTACATTTGTAATGAATGCATTTATTTCTGCAAATCTCAGGTGTAGATTAGTTTGTCAGATTATTTGCTAGGAATTAGGTGTTTAACAAAATAAAGCCTTCTAACCCTCTCTGTGAAAGCTTATGAACACATAAAATCTCTGGCAAGCTCATGTTAAACAATTTTCCCATCACAGGATTTTGCCTGTTAATTGCACCAACATTCTACTTTTAATTTCTTCTTATTTATGTTGTTTAGTTCTGTAGACAACTACATTTAGGTGTGGTGAACTTAATCTAAGAATCAAGCTCACATTCCAAGCCAGTCTTGTAAGCACCTTCAGTCATATAGACAGTAGAGATATGCAAGATTTCCTGATAGAAATTAATCTCATATTTCTTAGAACCTTGTCTTCAGATGGGTAGAAAAGCATTCCTGGAGATGCTATCATAGGTGCATAGCTTGTGATAGAAGCAACAGCTATTCTGTATTTGGTTTATGTGCTCCAACCCACATTCAGTTTGCAGATCCAAATTTTTTACTTCCAGAAAAATTTTATAAAACAGGTGATTCTTTTAGAGCTTTTAAAAAAAAATTATTGTTCTCTCTTTATTCTAGGAAATAGTTGATTCAGTAGCCATCAGAATGAAGTGTCACACGTTTAACCTTTCCCCACAGTAATTCATAAAGTCAGTATGCAGATGGACAAGAATGTTAAAAAAAAAGTTTAAAAATGTTTCAAAAACGTTGATGTTAAAAAAAATCTGTACTGCAGACATTCTTGGACTGCACCCACATTCAAAATGCTGATGCCAGACTCGGACAAAGATGTGAAGCGGCTAGGTTTAATGAACGGAAAATGTTTTGATGCCTCCTTGATGCCTGTATTTGCTAGTAGTGAAATGTAACGATTCATTCTAGTCACAGTTCCTCACTCTAATTCCCTTAATAGTATTTCAAAACATGTTAAATTTTGTTGTTTGGCAACTTCTGAATGCTCAATATTTCCATTGTTACTGGGCACAAATTTATGAGGCAGAGAGAAACTAAAAAGGCTATGGAACATTTTTAGCATTGCTCAGTGTAGTGCATGTGACTCAGAAAAGGCTTGAGTGCTGTGCAGTCTCACTACTGTCAGCCTCACTGCCTGATTCATCCAGACTGCGGCATTTTCACTTTCATAAAATATTTGTAAGTCTTCTTATAGTGTACTGAAGATTTCTAGGCCAGATATTTCCAGGAAGGTATCTTTTAAGTCAGACAACAGAAAGCACTGTCAGAACTTAAGCTTAAACTTAAGCACCTGGCCTCCCTGGTATTTCCTGAACAGCTGGATGGGGTGGAGGGAGGCAGAATCATGGTGTAGGGGTGCTTGTCCCCACAGCTGTCCTGTCTCCACTCATCTGCTCAACGCTAACCTGCAAACATGGCCTTCATCTTTCTACCTTAAGAACAGGGAGCGTGCTTCAAAGGACTCCTTTGCAGCTGCAAGGAAATACATGAGATGTATTGGGTGTGGATTCTTAAAAAGCGTTTTGTAATTTTATTGACAGCACATTCCTTGAACATCTTTGAAAATACTGCTGCTGTATTCTCTTCATGCATAACTGGAGAACCAATTTCTGAAACAAGGATTGTTAGGGGGGGCTCAAGAGTTTTCTCCTTAATTTCCTAAAAATGTTAAGGATTTTAAAAAAAAAATCATTCTATAACAGTCATTAGAACACCATACTGTTCATATTTAGACTTTCTGGAGGTTTGAAATTTCTTTGATGCAAAGGTTATCTTTTAATTGAATGTGTGCACAGTATTTACCGAAAGAAATTCTTACTTTGCCTACCAAGGAACTGCACTTTTAAGCATTTCTTGCACGAGTGAGCTAGAACTGTTGTGTTATTCAGAGAGTCACACTACTTTATTTAAACTCAGGTACTGAATCAATGAAACCTCCATCACAATTCTAAGCAAATCTTGAACCCAACCAAGTAACAAGCACAGTAAGAAAATACCCAAAGTGGAAAAGTCCTACTGCTGTTGAAATGTTAACAGCAGGAAGAGTTACAGATCATAAATTTATTTCATCCTGACAAGCAACTGCTGCCAGTAAAAGCAAGACAAAAAAGCAGTGCTTTGACTGACTGAAGTTGACCTCTGTCAGTTACTTTGTC
>VYZW01035442.1:3271-20581 GCA_013401315.1 Balaeniceps rex | reverse complement strand
TGATAAGTAGACACTGAAGAAATCGTATGCTGCTCATCTCTTAAGTCAGAGATAGGAATGTGTTACTGGAAAATAAAATAGGACTGGGCGTCTCGAGACAGAAATGTGTTGATGAAATCGTGTAGTAGTATTAGTCAAGACATAGTGGCTCTTTTAATAGCTAACAAACAGATCCTATGTTAAAATAATGTTTGTTCCAGGTAATTCTAGTCAGTCTGTTAAAGCAATGGATCTACTTTGCAAATGAGAAAATACGGACCTAAATATTGAAACAATAAGGGATGTTTTTCCTCACCTCTTCAAAATTGGCACAGCAGAACCTATACAATTTTCAAATCGGTAGCAGCTCCTTCACCTACTTAGCATACAGAGCAGGATCTGTACTTTCTCCTTCTGTATGTCTCTTGAAAGAAACTGGGTTGCACTTGTTCACTCGGAAAAAAAATGGGATGTTGATCCAGTGCAACTGTAGCAAATACTTTGCTTAAGCAATTTACAATTTCCCTGTGTTGATACTCATTAGAAAAAATCAAAACTGGAAAAAATTACTTTAAGGATTAAGCTATATGACTGTTATCAGAAAAAAAACTAGAATAATAAACGGAACGTGGTTTTAGAGAAAGTGATTTTCATAGCACTTTGAAGCGAGGTAAAACAGCTGTCTGTAAGCACAATGTTTAAGCAAAAAAATATTTGGTCTCTTTGTGATTCTTTTTGTGGCCTTCTGAATGAAAAGTCTGACTGTGTGAGCTCTAGTTATCTGTGTGTTAGAAAACTGATCAGCTTTTCAAGCCAATATTGTTCTGAAACAGAGCAAAGTATGAGAGACGTGGTCTTGTGGTTTTGGTTACTATCTTGTGTAATTTAAACATACTGTATAACAGCCAAATATTTTTGTGATTTAAAAGCTTCATTTAACTGCAGAAAGGATGAACGTGCCCCATGAACAGTTTCTTGTGTTCATGCACATTGCCAGTGTTTTACTACTGAGGGGAATCCTAGCAATTGTAAACAACTAGCTAATCCATCAGAACCTCAAACATAAATGTATATCAAATAATATTTGTATCACAGCTAGTCTAATGTGTTAAATTTTTATGTTATGAGCTCTTCCATAATAATCTATTTGTCATTTTATGGGATAGACAATGAAAGAATTTCTTGAAATATCTAAAAGGAAACATTGGATGAGAAAAGAGGAGAGACAGAACGGGTTTTGAAGTGTCAATGCAATATTATGGATTGTGTTCCAGTTCACAGAGGAAAAGACTACTTTGGTTATGATACAAAAATATTTCTCTTCCACATCTGTAAGCTACACTAATTATTTCACGCTCAGAAGCTTAAAAGATCCTGAGAAGTTAATTTTAACCTCTTAATAAAGGCTACTTGGCTAACATGATATTATTCCATCTGTGCGGTCTAGCTTAACTCGTATCTTTCTCAATGACAACTATTGAGCTGAAAGTTTTATTTTCACATGTCCTGGATATCAGAAGTGATAGGACTAAGTAATTTGCCAGGGGTTTGAATTTACAAGTCTGCTGAAGCTTTTAAGTGCCTGTTTAAGAGCAGAAGAAACCCTACTGAATTCAAGTGGGACCATGTTTTTGTGAAACAGCACATCTGGTTTTAGTACACTCAACACTAGTTTAGAAATGCTGTAACTATGTGATGCAAAGCAGTGAAATAATGTGAAATTGCTCTTCTAATTTGTTTTGTGAATAAATTTCAAATAAGCAATTTGTCCTAGCGGATTCTGTGATGGATCGTGTACTGTTTCCTCCCCTATAAAGCATAAAAACTGTCATAAATATCAGATTGTAAGTTCTGGCTCAATCAAAAGAAGTTTGCTCACACCTTATCAAGATGAAATTCCAACTTCTAGGTGATCCAGTAGTACACACATCTAATAGTAATGAAAATCAAACTACAGCTTCTACACTTTGTTGGACTGAACCCAGAATGTACAGTACCTTACGAGTGCAAGCTTAGCTGCGACCAACTGTTTTTACCATATTGTACGTAATTTTTTTATCCTATGTTCAGTTTTAAAGTTGTGAATGTGTGTAAGCTGTGTCTATGCAGTATGTTTAGTAAGTTGAAATGAATGTTTCTTAACAACACAAGAACCAAATGACATCTGGCATGGCATTATAATTTACCCCAAAACCTTGGCAGGAGAATTTTGCCAGGAAGTACCTGCAACAGAAACCCATGATACTGCCAAATCACCTGTTTTCTTCACAAGTGAAGATGGGAATTTTGAGTAAGATGTAGCTAAATGAAACGTGTAAGCAAGGAAGAATCTATTATTGAACACAAAGGAACTAATATTAAACTGAAGTCAAGTTTTCACATCAAAATTCACTGTGCTTATTCTTGAAGTTTCAGATTGCATAAAAAGGGAAGGTATTTGTCACATAGGCGTTTTCTAAGGTGTGTACTGAAAGAGCATGTACATTTTGCTCCAAGGTTAAATTAGCAGTTTATGCAAATAGCAGGGGCAGCTTTAAAAGTGAAATCCTTCGCTGTTTCCTGCTGAAGTCATCTATACTGTTAAGCCTTATAAATAGTTGAAATTTACACCAAATTTAAAGCTAATAGTTTCCTCTTGCAAAGATTTAACTGTACCTTGGGGAAAACTTGCTTCCCTTTGAGATTAAAAGGGAATTACTCCTACGGAGAATAGCTGTATATAATATAAACTTCTCTGCCTTATACGCTAGCTGTAGGACCCATGCTAACCTAAAGAAAAGCAAACAAATTCAGTGAGTTTTCTCTACGGACCAAAATGATCTGGAAGAGTGATTTTATAAGAATGACATTTCTCAGCTACCCATAACAATGTTTTCTGTCTCATGTTAAACATTTTGCTGAAAGTAAGCTATTGTTCTCTGATAAACTCTGGTTGTCCTCTGCACTTACAGTGGGATCGAGGGTAAAAACTGTCTGGTTCTGGACTCTTGGTCAGAGCTGGGAATGTGACGCTCTTGGGGAAGAGTTGTTTTAACTTAATCTATGTTTCTGCTTAACAAAGAAGAGACTACACACTACTTGGTACTGATTTTTATGATGTTTCTTTTCTCTATCTTTCTCTTTACTTTTCTGACATGCTGGAGTCTCCCAGAGGATGGGATGGTGTCATGAGCACTCAAGCACAGCATATCCACTTTAGTTCAAATAATTGGCACATGTTTCTTAGGCTGCTGCCTATAAAAAGCATTTTGCTATGGCGATAGTCCCAAGTGACAAAGTGGATGGATCTGTTGGTTTAATTAAACGTCTCTTGCATTGCTGCTTTCCCTATCCCATCAAGCTTATATCAAAAATCAGGTAACAAGGCAATCTTGAAACAGAAATGTTAGTGGGTTTTAAGGCAAGGGGAACTGTTATTTAGCCTGCACTCCAGTATGCCATGAAAGAGGTTTGTGCCAAGCAACTGCTACATCAAAGTTAGCATGATTGTTGTTTCTTATGGTAATGATTAGGGATGAACCAGAAGTACATCATGGTTGTACAAGTGTAAAGAAGTAGCTGAATTTCTGTGGTCTTTTCATACTGGATACACATTATTTGATGTATATGTATAGCTAATATTCACATAGTTAAGTAGTGAATTGTTCTAGCTTGTGTGTACAGAATTTCAAATGACTCGATTCTGGGTGCTGTAAATGTTTGGAGAAATTAGTGCTGAAATTCTGAACTTGCAGAAGAGAGCCACCACCTTGAAATATTTATTTTCTTCAAAGGAAAGACATCCACTAGTACCACCAGTGCTGTTTAATCAGAATGTAACATTATGGCATTTTCTTTTAATATCATAGTGTAAGATTAGGATGATATTTCAGTTTTTCACAGATGTTTCTCAGTTCACAAAGAATGGGAAGCTCAGGAAGACAAAAGTACAAGAGCTTTATTTTATAATATGAACATCTATAAGAAAGCAGTAGGAAAACATTCAATGACAAAACTATCTTTGCAATATGTCTTTGCTCCTCTTTGGTTATTTATCCCTCTTCTGTCAGTTCTCCAAAATCTTCCAAGCATTTTAATTGTCTGTTGTGTGTGTATAGGTTTGTGTGTTCTCTGTCTAAATTTACATGCGCAGAACACAGAGTTGTTTTGTCTTATTTGAGGCTCATGTAGCTAAATGTATAAAGGAATATCTCAGGTCTAAGAGCTGCAATATAGACAGTTTACTTTATCAGCAAAGATTTATTATTTAACCTATGCAGCGGTGTTCTTAGGGATTATGAGTCTCTGGTCTCATGAGTATAATATGCATCTAGATAATAGCTCACAGCTATTTGTGTTAGAGGAAATGACAGTTCATTCTTAACATTTGAGATCACGGTTGCATTCTGCATTTAATACAACTGTGGAAAATAGAGTAATAGCACACATACGGATGAGAAGTTGCAGGACAACAAATAGGCAGAATACATAAATCATAGTTCACATTCTGCTGCTTTAGAAACTAAGAGTCAGACTGAAGTATCAGAAGATGCCTTTTTAAAAATCCTGTTAGTTATCTAACCCCATTTGTTTGCATAAGTGGCTGAAGACTTAGGTTTTTTAAATATCCCAGAACTGCCTCAGCTTATTTTACATGTGTAGATGTTACTCCTGCTGTGAAAGTAATAAGTGAGTCCTACTGCCTTCTCGTGGCATCACGGTGAAGGTCTCTGGGCACAAGGGAAATGAGGAATGGTTGTCCAGAGAGGGGAACAGGGTCTTGGAGTGTGGCCTGCATGATCCTGGAAAAGGACTCCTTAAATCGCACAGACCTGAAAAATTCTTGAGCTCAACTGGGTTTTACAACTTTTAATAAATTCCAACTTTGGAGATGGAATTAACTCTTCACTCTGAAACTTGTTTTACAGTAGATGCAGGAAGGCCCACAGCTAGCTAAAAATCAGCTATTTTTAAAAAACATTTCAACAGCATAAACGTTCTAAATAAATATATTTAAACCGCTTGATCCGTGAGAGCATAAATGTTTGTTGCCTTCCGAATTATTCAGACCTGACAAAGGAATCCTCTAAAATGCTTGCCAAAGGCTAGAAATCATGATTTAAATAGTTTTCACTGTAAATGAAATGAAAAGTTAATCCACATAAACAGATTCCATTTGCTGAAAAACTTAGAACTTAGTTCATTGCATAATTTATGAGTGTTAAAAGGCTGCTAGCTGTAAGGTGGGAGTGCTACAAAGACGAACGGTCCAGGGAAATGGTGCGGTGGAGAGGATTTGTTTCTGTTGAAGAGTGTAGTTGTAGGTTTGCTGCTGAGCCTCAAAGTTGGTAAGGGAGGGGGGAAAAAAGATTAGCCTCAGGGTGGAAGCTGTTGTTTGTGCTCTTTAGGAGAGAGAAAAAAAGCAGATGGAGCATGAACACAAAGGCCCTATCCACCCTGTGCTGCGGACCTGGCTTTGCTACTTGAAAGCCTGTTTAGTCAAACGCAGCCACTGTACTATATATACTGTATGTGTTTTAGTACTTCTCCTGGTAGCTGTAATTAAAGTGGTTGGGCTGCTGGTGGAGCAGAATGAATGCACTTTCTTTCCCCCCGCCCCCAGTCTTCCTCCCCCACACTTGTTCTTTGGTTGCTGAGCAATGCTTCTCTTCCTGTATTTGTATCAGGGGCAGACTTTGGTGTCATGGATCTGCTGGCCCTGCTCTGTCTGCCTCCACCACGGATGAAATGTCATAGCTCCTGACAGAAAGCTTGTAACCGAGCCGAGGGCAAGGGCATCCGTTTATCGCTCGCATCTCTCCTCCTCTGCTGGCAAACGTTTGTGCTCACAGACAGGGCACAACCCTGGCAGCTGACTCTAGAGGGAGGCAGGTATCCCTAATGTTAACCGTTCCATGAACTCATGTAGCCTCCTTTCCTGCCAGTTTGAAATTTACAGGCTGATGCCTGATAAGAAAAAAGTTAATGCTGCAGTCTTTCCCACACTGGAGAGGAGTTTTTGTCACTTATTCCTACAAATCTTTACACAAAACTTGCATTAGCTTTAAATCTTTGAGCGCTCTACCCTTTTAGGTTCAGGCAAATCTGATAAGAGTTAAACATAATGAGGAACTCAGTGATCCTATAAGCCTTATTTTCCTTTAGGCTGAAATACAGCAACAGAATATCGTTTCAGGCAGGGCTGGAAACAGAACTCAGGTCTTGTATTGTGGCAGTCCCCAATTTCATCCACTTCGTATTTCAGAAGAATAATTCACTCTCAGTCCTTAACTCTGTAATAGCTGCTCCTGCCGCTACATTGGCATCGTGACTGTAAGGGAGCTTTTAGCTGGTGATTCACTAAAACCAAGTATTTGTCATGTACCCCCTTAAAATCCGAGATGGCCGAACTCAGGAACAAATTGTATGTTTTTCTTCAGGCTGTGCGTGCAGGGCCTGAGTAGTAGGTGTCTGTAGCTGTCTGAAGGGACTGTCTGGAAATCCTGTATTTAGAGCTTGCTGGTGATGCTATGAAAAAAAACCCACATGCATAGGATCATACAGTTAGATGGACTTACGGTGCCTGTATGCAATTTGGCTTCATGTTGGGCTGGCAGGTTTAATTCTTGCATTTCTTAAAATTTTGTGCCTGTATTTCATAATTCTGCAATGCTGTGTGTCATTAATACTTCTACTCCCTTGACTTAAAGTATTAATCTTTTTTAAAATGAATGCTTAAATAAAACAAACTTTCCCTTACCACACACCAAAACTGAGGAAAATGGGGAGAGGGGATTGTTCTAGAAGATAGGCTAATACTTTTTATTTCCAGTCCCATCTTCTCGTGCTTATGGAAGGTTCTCTACCTGACATGCTACTTTGTGCTGCAAGGAGAATCAAGAAGAAAATACAGGTAGACACACGGAGACAAAAAAAGAATTCAATGATTGCAGAGGGTTAAAATGAACAGGCTGTCTGCGCCGTTGCTTTCTTGCTTTCCGACACAGTAGTGGCACTGTTTTTGTCCAGAAAAGGAAGACCGCCCTGGCAAAGGAAATTCCCATTCACAGTTTATTACGTCAGCGTTGAGTTGCTTCGGGATCTCGCTGTAAGAGCGTAACGAGAGGAGAGCAAAGCAGCTGGCAGCAGTCAGCTCTGAGGAACAGAACTGCTTGGGAAAGGGGTGGATTCTTTCCAGGCGCGAAAGAGAAGTGGGGTAACAGGCTGCAGTTTTTTGACTTCTGTTCTTGGTAGAGGTGCAGCTGGTTGTTACTTTTGTGTTGCTGATTGGTATCGCTGAAGGGTTATGTGAAGAAACAGAGACAATGAGCTCAGGAAAGTGTATCTATATTCTACTCTCATTTTAAACATCTAAGGAAATATGTATCCCAGTCCCATGTTACGAGGGCACCGAAGTGCCTCTACAACTTGCAGTGCCCTGGTGAAGTTTTATGATATCTATTTTACAGACACGAAATTAAAGTCAGCTTTGGAAATCTCCAGCAGCTGAGCGCCATGTTCAGATTGTACAAGACCTGTGCTAGTTACAGTTGGTGACTATACCTATGGTAAACTCTGCAGTTATAAGCCATCAGTATAGTATGGTCAGTGACACTGTGACGGTTAGTATCGCAGAATTGTTGAGGTTGGAAGGTGCCTCTGGAGGTCATCTAGTCCAGATGATCGTCATCTAGACCCTGCTAAAGGCAGGGTCAGCTAGAGCAGGGTGCACAGCGCTGAGTCCACTGTATGCCACCACGCTTGCCTTTCCCTCCGTCTGTGGCAAGGTAACCCTTTTACTGGTCCCAGGAGATAACACTGAATGATAAATAAGGACACTAAGAAGCAGTAAAAAGCGGTAAACTCACTCCCGCTCCCTCACGAAGAGGATGAAGAGGAGCGTGAATGTATCTCTTCAAACCCCCGCGAGGCGCAGCCGGTACCTGGGTGCCGGGAGCTGCCTGGTGCCAAGCGCCGCCGCCGGCACCCGTGCGGGGTCGGGGCGCCGCTCAGCGGCAGCAGGGGTGTCTCCCTGGGGGCGGCGGGAGGAGTGGGCGCAGGTCGGGAGGTGCTCGGAGTTAGTTCTTCCACCCCCGCCCCTCCACGCTTTNGGGGGGGGGGAGGACGGGGACCGACGTCCCGGCGAGGCGGGGCCCCCGCGGCGGGCTCGGCAGCGCCAGGAGCGGGGCTTTTCTTCCGGGAGGGGAGGTGGGGCCAGGGGAGCGGCGCTCCGGCGGCCATGGGCTCCGTCACCTCGGCCCTGGGTCGGCCGCGCCGCGCCCTGCTGCGGGTGGGCGCCGAGCCACCCNGCGGTGCTGAAGCTCCGCGGGGCGGAGGAGGAGAAGGCGGCGGAGGAGGAGGCGGCGGGCGGTCCGGCGGAGCCCCCGGCGCCCCGCCGCAGCCCCGACGCCCGTGAGTGTCTGCGGAGGGGGGAGGGTGTGCACACGGGGACGCGGAACCGCCGGGGCTCCCCGCAGCCGCTGCCCCCGGCCCCCCGCCGCTGCTGCCACTTCCTCGGCGCCGGGGGTTGGGCAAGCGGCGGCTCGCGCAGCCCCCCCGGGGAGGGGGGGGGGNGGAAGGGCGGGGGGGTCCCGGGGGTGCGCGGGGAAAGACCTGCCCTCGGGCATCTCCCTACTTCACGGCGAGGAGTGGCGGGGGCTCGCTGAAAAGCAGAGCGGCGTTTGCTCTAGCGGCGCGGTGTGGGGAGGGGGCCGGACTGGTTGCGGGGAAGCAGATCGCTGAAAGTTGTATTAAGCCTCCCAGTTTTCTTATGCAGCCGCCCGGGTACAACTTTAGGATAAGGAACGAGCTTGGTAAGCGTTAGGAGTTTCCTCCTGGGACGCTGGCTGCTCGAAGTTGCTCCCTCTGTGTCAAAACTTACTCAGCTAAGATTTCTGGTCTTAGTGCGCATGCTTGTGCAAAACTTTTCCCATTGCCGTCCTTTGGTTTCAAAACAGTGTGCCATACTTTTTGGATGATTTAAAATGATCAGTGTGTTTTATGCAGTCAGGAGTCTCAAAAGTGTTAAGTCTGGGTACTGCATTGGTTAAAAAATCTTCAATATGTTGCAAAGGAAGGCAGGGATGTGATCTCATGTGAGAACAAAGCATACTCAAGGAAGTTAATAACTTGCTCTTTATGCTGCTTAACGTCAGCTTTCTCTTGTTGGTATACCTCCGGTTATATCAGGTGTAGGTGAGTGTAATTGTTTAATGAGGCTTGCTTCATAGCTCTCGTTTGTTGTGTCTGCTCTTTAGACCACGCACATAATCATTTGAAATCAATGATCTAACAAACCTTAAAGGTACTAATCTAACTAAATGTAAAGTGTGGCTCCTCCAACTTTAAATGCAAGATGTCTTGTGAGAAGGCTTGACCATGGTGACCTTTTCATTCATACCATCCCTCCTTTCTTCCTGTTTTAATACCTCCTGTTTATGACATTATATGAGTTGGAGCAAACTGGTTTATATCCCATCAACTTTTTATAAGTTACTGATTCATCGGTCTTTTCACTTCAGGTCCTGTAGTTATGTCTTCAGTGCAATGCACTTGATATATGATCAGCCTTACAATGCCAACATCACAAATTCCTCAAAAATTCAGAATAATATGGTCAGATCCTGAGGTGTTGTCATCCCTTGGAACAGACGTAATGATAGCAGTTCATGCCAATAATTTGCCATTAGGATTTATCTACTTATGCCTCTAACTCTTCACTCTACAGGAGAAAAGAGTATGTACAGTGGAATATGCAATCTACTGGGTCTAAGTTTCTTCTTTACACCTGGTCAAGGTGCTATTTACCTGGAATTTGAGTTGAAGGAATTAATTTGGCATTAAAATAGATTGTATAGCACTCACCACCTTTTTTTTCGTCTGAGTGGTTCGGAGGTTGTAGACTTCAAATACTTCAAAAATTTTGCTAAAGTGCATGACTAGTGTTGTAGTCGTTTCAGTTAAGGGTTATTACTGTGTTAAGCCTCGAAGCAATGGTCTGCTGCTGATACTTACAAATGAATATTTAAGTTCACAGGGTGTTTGGTGTTGCTTAGCCACACATTCTAGATCTAAATATTCTCAGGATTGTTATTCTCAGCAATGATATCACCCTTTCTTCTGTTGCAGCCGTTTGAAGTATTTTTTAAGGTATTCTTCTTGCTTATGCCAGGAACATATACAAATATTAGCTAAGCAGTGTCAAATGTAATAGGAAATAGATTTCCTCACTTATCTTGTAGCCCATATAATTAAACTTAGGAATGATGCCTTATGCTGGCTGCAAAATTAAACAATTAGACATGATAATGTGTTCTGAGATTGATTCAGTTTCACTGAAGGAGACTATAGTCAGGAACTATTTGCCTTGACTGGGTTTTGCTTGCATCCAACTTAGAGGCTCAGTTTTAGCCTTGGCTTGAATCATTGGTGGGGCAGAGGCGCAGTGCTCTTACTGGAGTTCCTGGAGACACCATTCCTCAAGGGACTTACCTGGTAGTTTCCTGAGCTCCGGGGAGCATGGGAACAGGGATGGTGGGAAATGAAATCCTCTGTTTTGCTCGGTTCCTATCAAATATGTCAAAGAAAGGACCAGACACAATCCATTCTGAATTGCCACAAGTACCAGCATGTGGCCTTTCCACTTACGAACATTTTCATCCACTTAAGAGCAAAATATATTTCAGTTACAGTTTGCAAAGTGGCTTCCAATGGTTTTATTGATCTTAAGGCCTAGTCTTTAAGTCACAGTAGCATGATTGCATTATGGTGCTATGATTGCAGGGAGACTATCTGTTTAGAGTGTGGTATATGAATAAGACAAAAGGCATAAATTAATGAAACCTCAATTTTTGTCTAATGATGTTTTGATCATAAGGCCTCAGACAGTAGGGGAAAAAGGTTTATTCTGATAGAGTGCAGTAGTCTGTCTACATCACATGAGTTACCAGCCACTTCTGATCACACAAGATAAATGTAGGAAAACAATCAAACCCTCATTTATTAATTACTGCTAAAAACTTATGAATTAACTCCTTCATTCTTCCTTTTTTTCAAGCACAGGATTTTTTTACTGAAAACCTGATACCTATATCATTACGAATGACTGCTTGGCCTCCAGCTTTGCCCTGCTGATTTCACTGCTGTTTCTGTTAACTTGGACTCCAGTCACGGGTTTCTCTGATACCACCAGAGCCCTTTCCTGGCCCTCAATCAAGGACCTGAAAAGTCCACCTGAGGCAAGAGTGCTCTTTTCCATGGCTAGCATGCAAACAAACATCCCACATTGTCTCCTAGCAACCTAACTTTATAGAGCCCTCAGATGTTAAATTGCTCTTTCATGTTCAATCACAAATGTTACACCTCCCACCTCCTCCGTAAGACGATGACAACCCGACGCTTTATCCGCAATGAGTATGAAGGGCGAGAGGACTCGGTGAGCTGCTTTGTTTCTCTGCCCAGGTGCCAAACAGTCCCAGTCCTTACAGCCGGAGAGCAGAGTCGTTAGTGAAGTTCTGGTCAGTCACCTTGTGTTTCATGCAGTGTGGGAGTGCATCAGTGACAGCCCTTTCTGCTAGATCAATGAAAAAGGCTATGTGGGAATATTAGTGTTCTTGGGAGTATGTTATCTGTGGTTAGTCTGTGGTTGAAATGCGATATATTTGTTCTGGATATGTTTTTGAATATTTTATTTTTTTTAATCCATAAAACATTTCATCTAATCTGTGGGACACGTTATTAAGCTGGAGTTGTGCATACATACATTAGAACAATGGGCATCACTTCAAAGTCCTAAAAGCCTAAAGGGCAGTTATAGGAAGGTAGGAGATAGTTTTAATGTCACGTTTTCATCCATTGGACTCTGTGACACTATTTGTTAGCTGCATCGTTATCTCTACCAGCTCAAGGAGTGATTTACATCTAATACCATTGAGAAAACAGGAGGGAAAAGGAGAAATGAGTTGCGGGTGGCAGGGCATTTTGACTTTGGGGGAATTTGAGCTGCAAGCGTAAGCATAAAAACAATTTCCTAACATCAGCAAAAATACTTACTGGTTTTAATTTGACTTTTAGGGAAACAGCATTCTTTGAGTTGAGAACTTTGAAGCTCTTCCTCTGTTAACAGACAACATTTTGCCAGACACCTGCCGTTCTTTACATGCTATGTTCTTTCCATGGATTTTTATTGATTGTTTCCTATTTTTGTCTACTTCTCTACTGTCTCCATTCATGACCATTTTCTAAGACATCCAGAACTGTATCTCATCATGAATGTAAATCTACAGAAAGTGTCTGACTTCTGGCAATATGTGCATACAAAACCAGTTTAAAAATACATCTATATTAATTACTTATGGTGCCTCAGGGCTCTAGTGCTGGCTGTTTATGGAAAAAAGGAATAATTTAGGAGGCTAAATTTGTATTAAACAAGTGAGATATATGTCTCTAAATTGGGCTCTTGGGAACTGTTTCAGGGTAACAGCATGCAGCGCTGATAACACTTGCTAATTACTGCCTAGCAATGTGGTTACTGCTATTAAATATGAAAGATCAGAATCCAATCCATCTAAACTAGCTGAAAATGAGTAAAACCAGTAAAATGCTGATTTGATCTGAATGTTTTTGCTAGATATGTGGCTGAGGTCTTGCTGTGAAAAACTAAATGGCTGACATTATTTCAAGGTGGTGATATCTTGCTCTCAGTGTAGCGGGGGCATTTTGCCAAAATGCTAATAAGGGATTTTCAGAAAACATACCATTTAGTCAATGGTTGGTGTGCCCACAGCCTTCTGGTCCAAAGCACAGACCTCTGATATTTCAGCTAATAGAATAATTAATGCAGCAGTACAAGACTTTATTACCCTTTTGAGCACATAAGGTGCATACCGCCAGTAGTTTGTTTATAATTTATAGTTTGATTAATAATTTATATATAACAACATATTTGACAAGCTTTTAGAAGAGATAACAGTGGTTAGCAGGAAGCTCGCATTTTATCTTGATGGTAGAAAAGGTTGTGGTTAGAATCATAGCTTGAGAAAGCATGTAGTCTGAAAGGCAGAATTTAAAATCTATTAAAATCTAGTTTTATGTTTAAATATGAAACTCCTCCAGTTCTTCCCAGTGTCTCATTTAAAAATCCCCTGATACTTATGATCCATGTGAATATAGTTACTTTCCTAGTAGTAAAGACTGGGAGTGAGAAAGAAATATTGAACACCTTCCAGTGGAGGAGACGGAAGTCATAGTCCAGGGGTTTTCAGGTCAGCGCTGCTTCTCTTTGGACAAAACATACTTGCATAGGGAACTTCTCTCCCTTTCTGAAGACCTCTGGATTGGTCCTCATGCTCTGAGGACCTTTGAGACAGCCCTTACAATTTAGCAATCACAGTGCACAAACCACTCTAGGGCACGCCCTAGGCAGCCCAAGTATTGCATCCAACAGCAATTGGACAAACCTGGGTGCTGCTGTTTCTTGTATCCCAGGCATGGGGGTCTCACCTGTTCAGGAATTGTTCAGAATCACAACGTGGCTGAGGTTGGAAGGGACCTCTGGAGGTCATCCTGTCCAATCCCCCTGCTCAAGCAGGGCTTCCTAGAGCCAGTTGCCCAGGACCATGTCCAGATGGCTTTTGAATATCTCCAAGGAGGGAGACTCCCCAGCCTCCCTGTGCCAGCACTTGGTCACCCTCACAGTGGAGAAGTATTTCCTGATGTTCAGAGGGAACCTCCTGTGTTTCAGTGTGTGCACATTGCCTCTTGTCTCGTCACCAGGCACCACTGAAAAGAGCCTGGCTCTGTCTTCTTCGCACCCTCCCTTCAGGTATTTATATACACTGATGAGATCCGCCCCTGAGCCTTCTCTTCTCCAGGCTGAACAGTCCCAGCTCTCTCCACCTTTCCTCACATGAGATGCTCCGGTCCCTTAATCATCTTTGTGGCCCTTTGCTGGACTCTCTCTGTCCATGCCTCTCTTGTACTGGGGTGCCCAGAACTGGACCCAGTAGCCCAGGTGTGGCCTCAGCAGTCCTGAATAGAGGGGAAGGATCACCTCCCTCAACCTGTTGGCAATACTCCTAACGTAGCCCTGGATGCTATTGGCCTTCTTTGCAGCAAGGGTACATTGCTGGCTGATGTTCAACTTGGTGTCCACCAGAACCCCAGGTCCTTTTCTGCAAAGCAGCTTTCCAGCTGGGCGACCCCCAGGATATATTGGTGCCTGGGGTTGTTCCTCCCCAGGTGCAGTTATGGTCNTGGCTGTTTATGGAAAAAAGGAATAATTTAGGAGGCTAAATTTGTATTAAACAAGTGAGATATATGTCTCTAAATTGGGCTCTTGGGAACTGTTTCAGGGTAACAGCATGCAGCGCTGATAACACTTGCTAATTACTGCCTAGCAATGTGGTTACTGCTATTAAATATGAAAGATCAGAATCCAATCCATCTAAACTAGCTGAAAATGAGTAAAACCAGTAAAATGCTGATTTGATCTGAATGTTTTTGCTAGATATGTGGCTGAGGTCTTGCTGTGAAAAACTAAATGGCTGACATTATTTCAAGGTGGTGATATCTTGCTCTCAGTGTAGCGGGGGCATTTTGCCAAAATGCTAATAAGGGATTTTCAGAAAACATACCATTTAGTCAATGGTTGGTGTGCCCACAGCCTTCTGGTCCAAAGCACAGACCTCTGATATTTCAGCTAATAGAATAATTAATGCAGCAGTACAAGACTTTATTACCCTTTTGAGCACATAAGGTGCATACCGCCAGTAGTTTGTTTATAATTTATAGTTTGATTAATAATTTATATATAACAACATATTTGACAAGCTTTTAGAAGAGATAACAGTGGTTAGCAGGAAGCTCGCATTTTATCTTGATGGTAGAAAAGGTTGTGGTTAGAATCATAGCTTGAGAAAGCATGTAGTCTGAAAGGCAGAATTTAAAATCTATTAAAATCTAGTTTTATGTTTAAATATGAAACTCCTCCAGTTCTTCCCAGTGTCTCATTTAAAAATCCCCTGATACTTATGATCCATGTGAATATAGTTACTTTCCTAGTAGTAAAGACTGGGAGTGAGAAAGAAATATTGAACACCTTCCAGTGGAGGAGACGGAAGTCATAGTCCAGGGGTTTTCAGGTCAGCGCTGCTTCTCTTTGGACAAAACATACTTGCATAGGGAACTTCTCTCCCTTTCTGAAGACCTCTGGATTGGTCCTCATGCTCTGAGGACCTTTGAGACAGCCCTTACAATTTAGCAATCACAGTGCACAAACCACTCTAGGGCACGCCCTAGGCAGCCCAAGTATTGCATCCAACAGCAATTGGACAAACCTGGGTGCTGCTGTTTCTTGTATCCCAGGCATGGGGGTCTCACCTGTTCAGGAATTGTTCAGAATCACAACGTGGCTGAGGTTGGAAGGGACCTCTGGAGGTCATCCTGTCCAATCCCCCTGCTCAAGCAGGGCTTCCTAGAGCCAGTTGCCCAGGACCATGTCCAGATGGCTTTTGAATATCTCCAAGGAGGGAGACTCCCCAGCCTCCCTGTGCCAGCACTTGGTCACCCTCACAGTGGAGAAGTATTTCCTGATGTTCAGAGGGAACCTCCTGTGTTTCAGTGTGTGCACATTGCCTCTTGTCTCGTCACCAGGCACCACTGAAAAGAGCCTGGCTCTGTCTTCTTCGCACCCTCCCTTCAGGTATTTATATACACTGATGAGATCCGCCCCTGAGCCTTCTCTTCTCCAGGCTGAACAGTCCCAGCTCTCTCCACCTTTCCTCACATGAGATGCTCCGGTCCCTTAATCATCTTTGTGGCCCTTTGCTGGACTCTCTCTGTCCATGCCTCTCTTGTACTGGGGTGCCCAGAACTGGACCCAGTAGCCCAGGTGTGGCCTCAGCAGTCCTGAATAGAGGGGAAGGATCACCTCCCTCAACCTGTTGGCAATACTCCTAACGTAGCCCTGGATGCTATTGGCCTTCTTTGCAGCAAGGGTACATTGCTGGCTGATGTTCAACTTGGTGTCCACCAGAACCCCAGGTCCTTTTCTGCAAAGCAGCTTTCCAGCTGGGCGACCCCCAGGATATATTGGTGCCTGGGGTTGTTCCTCCCCAGGTGCAGTTATGGTCTATTAAGTCACCTGTGCTTAGTGGACAGATTAGCTTTGCTCCAAGTGGATTAAGGAGATAGTACTGGGTGACCAGGAACATTTTGTAAAACGAATGCAACCACTCTTCTTCTTGTACTTTTCTAAGTAATGTTCAGTTTGTACTTTAAAGATATCCCACATTTTCTGAGCTCTCAAAACTGACAGGCAGATTTCCTCCAGTTACTGCTGAAAGCTCTGTGAAAAAATGTTCCCTGCTTAAGCTTTTCTTGGATGCTGACCTGCCCGTACTTTCTTTAGGAGTGCCACTTTGCATGCTGATGGTAACTTGAGAGAGAATTTGGGTTCTTCTCACAAGTTTGCAGGATTTGGAAATGAGCTTGAGCTGTCTGGGCAAGCAAGGGCCTTGCCATTAGTAGGAGGGAGATTTCATGTTACGTGTTTGATTTTAGTTCAGTATACAATATCTAGTGCCTGTTCTATAAAGTAGGGTTGCCTTCCTCATAGTTAAATGGGAATATTTGCTCCATCTTTTAAAACACTTTTTCTCCTCTGTGGGGAACCTTCAGTGCCAGGGCCTGAGGGCAGTAACAGTCTTAATTACCCTGGTCAGCCTCTCCTGGAGTCTCCATCCACCCTGCCCACAGCCCAGGAGCTCCATTTAAACTCTGCATGGGGCTACTGCTTCTTCCCTAAGCAGTTCTGTAGGAGTGCTGGTCTTCATTGCTCCAGACCCCAGCATGTTGGCTGTGTTTCTGGCTGTCTTGTCACTGTGGACTTGCCTGGCCACTGTGGGACTGTGTCTGACCTTGGCTACTCTCACTGGACATTTTCTTCCTCCAACTCCAGGAGGCTTCGTGCTTGCAGACTCTGGTCCTACTGGGGGACTTCAACCACCCTGACGTCTGCTGGAAAAGTAACACGGCAAGCAGTAGGCAGTCCAGGAGATTCCTAGAATGCATTGAGGATAACTTCTTAAGCCAGGTAATAGACACCCCTACCCGAGCGTATGCAATATTGGACCTGGTGGTCACCAATGCAAGCGAGCTCATCAGCGACGTCAAGGTTGGAGGCGGCCTGGGCTGCAGTGATCATGCACTGGTGGAACTCACGCTCCTGAGGGATATGGGAAAAGCGAGGAGTGCAGTCAGGACCCTAAATTTTAGGAAGACAAACTTCCAGCTCTTCAAGGAGTTAGTCAGAAGGACCCCCTGGGAAACGGTCCTCAGGGACAAGGGAACGGA
>VYZW01035441.1:133541-147877 GCA_013401315.1 Balaeniceps rex | reverse complement strand
AAGAACAAAACAAATCAAACAAACAAAAGGGGGAAAAAAAAAAGGCAAGCCAATGTAATTAGCTACTTGGAAATCCCTTGCAAGGACTGGAAATCCTGGGTGCCCAAAGACAAAATGGGAGGCTGAGAGGTCTCTGAGTCCCAGCCACTTCTGGGTTCCACAACTTCTTTAAGAGCCACAACACCAGCTCAGACATTGAGGATGAACCAAAGAAAATATCAGAGGGTCAAAATCCTACCCCCTGCTGTTGTAGGTAACCATGATGCATAAGCTTCTTCATGAACCAACCAACCTCTGTCTCACACTGACTGTGGTCTGTTCCCTTACTGCTCCTGCTACAGTATTCCACTGTTGTTATCATTCTATATTCAGTGTATTACACTGATCCTTCTTTGTTTTAACCACACTTCTCACCTTTGGGCCTCCCTATCAACTACAACAAATTTAAAATGTCCCTTAGCAGACAGAAGGAACTGGGAGAAGGAGGGATTCTTACAACTCTGCTGGCACCATATTCCACTTTGCAGAACCAGCCTCAAGCCTCTCCTCTTTCCATGCCAGAGGTCCATAAGTTTCTCTGTTACTCTTCTCTTCTAACTCATCTAGCTTCTGATCTCCCTCACACTCTACATTTCCTTCTTTACTCTTTTCCTCAAGCCATTACTATGCAGTAGTCCCCCCCTCTCATTACAAACCTGTGACAGTTTCATTTTTGTTAGCCCCATTGTTTCTCAGTTGATCATTTTTCTTTCTAGGTTCTTTGAACTTCTTGTCTACAACAGCTGATCAGAGTTGTTCTTTTCCAGTCTCAAACTAGACCCAGTTCAACCTAGCTTTTAGCTACCATTAACTTAGTCTTAATATAGTCTCTAGAACTTGAATCAGTTTCCATTCTTCTATTGCTTCATTTGTGAATGACTCCCTCCTGCAATCAGCCTTTCACTTGAATTTTTGTCTTCCTTTGATTCCCCCGTGACCCTGTCACCTCCCAATTTTCATTCCTTCTCCTTCTTCACTTTTTAAATGACCCTTTCTATCCCTCTTCCAAATCCTTATGTGGTTCCACATAGTTGCATCCACTGCCACCATTTGTGTTCCTAGCTCACTATCTACTGGGATAATGCCATCAAAAATACAAACTCAGTAATCGCCTTCAGGCTAATGTTTCACAAAACTGCTTCTCCGCTTAGATAAGTCTACCTTGGCACTCTCTCTCTAGCATCCTTTACATGCCAAGCAGCCAGCCAAAGGCCAAGACGTTTTCGAATCAGTCCCACAGGATCCTTCCTTCCAATACAGATACAAGCAGTATCCTCACATGCTTATCACATGTGCGTCGTCTTTGACTCAAACCTTATTTTGGCTTCTCGTATTCAAGCTGATTCCAGGAGGTCTTTTCTCTTATCTGAAGGCTTTCTTGTGCATCCACATGATCAGGCTTTCATCTTGGATCCCAACTGCTGAATAAAATAAGATGGTGCTCTGGACCAGTATAACTCTTCACATTACCATTGTCTGAAGACGAGAAGCATCAACTTCAGACAGTACTCTTAGTGGAGGAGAGATACACAGTTCTTTAAGGTATATATTTTGCTTGTATATAATACAACTTGTCAGATCAACAGAAGCCCCCAGACACACCAACATTTTCTCTGCTGAGATACTTGAAAGCTGTGTCTTGTTACCAGAACTTTATTTTAGTGTTTTATCTCCTGCTAGATATTTCTTCATATGATGCAAAAAAAATGAAGCTTTAAGAGTGAAAACACACAGACTCCCTAAACTCAAAAGCTTCCCAAAAGATTCCACAACTATAAACAGCAATAGTGGCTACTTTTTTTTTCCTCGTCATTTCATCCAGCATGAGTCTCTTTCCAGTGCTCGCTGCCTACATTTTTCCTCTCAAAATAACAAAACTTGTTTTGGAGGAAAGAAGCACTTAGAACTGCTGTTAACATTCCTTCAGTATTCTAATGAACTTAATAAGCTCCCATGATGCTTCTTACAATGTAGAGAAACCTTCAAAAATATTAAAGTGACTCTGTTTACTCCAGCAGTAAGGAGCATTCCAGATGACTGGTGCGATACATCAATATTACACGTGATCTCTTAACGCTGGAAAGGAACTCACAAGAGGAAACAATTATTCACTTTTAAGCTTTTTAATATTTTTGAATGTGACTCAATTACAATATTCTGCCTGTACATTTATTTTTTTGTTTCACCTGAAATATCACTTGATTTATGATGAAACCATATTTTCTCACCCAGTTCTAATTTCATTTATACTGCACTTACATTTTCTCTATCATTTAGTGGAAGTGCAGTTTGACGCTGTTTCTCTGACACCTAAACTAGCTCCACAAGCTAACAAAGTCCCCTGACTCTGCCAAGAGTTTTGAGATAAAGAACTCCTATGAGTATTTTTCCTACAAAGGATGTGTCTAGACTCTCAAAAAAATAATTTTAAAAATTAAAAAAATTCAGAAGCAAGTTATATAAATTATTAAAGCAAAAGCATAAATATCCTCATATCCTACTTTCAAAAAATATCCTTAATTAAAATCCATGTGATATATACAATTTCATAACATACGCACGAGTAATTCCATCTCTTAAATACTCAGTATATACATAACATTACATATTATATACGTATTACATTCATTACATATAATTGCCTGGAGTGTTCCTAGAATTACATGTGTAATTATTTGAGGTAAGATTTCAGCTGAAGTTAGCTTGTTGTCACTATCAGAGCAACAGATGGGGCTGGGCAAGGCTCAGTATATGCCCACTCCCAGTCCTGCCAGTGGCTTGCAGGTTGATTTACTCAGTAAATCACCTCGGTGCCGCAATCCTCTCTTTCCCATCTATAAAAAGGAAATACATTGCAGCCCTCTCTGTAAGGCATCTTGAAATCTAATGATTATGCAAGTGAATTTTTCACGTATCAATCTTGTTATTAATTGAATGTCTGAAATGTAGGGTTAACTGAATTTGCGTAAACGCCTGTTTATTGAATTTAACTGAATCAGAATCAAGCACTTCTCTCAGTTACACTTTTAAGTAACTTTTAGAGAGGGAAATTATTTTAAGGCTGAATTTTTCAGGTGTATACGTAGATCATGTTGCTAATATGAATTACTATAAACTGCCTGATTCCCCCAAAATATGCAGAAAAGACAGAGAAATTAAAAAGATTAAATGAGCACATTAGCAGTAACAAGAGACTTCAATTTACAAACTAATTGAGACAGAGGAAGAAAAAAAAAACTTTAAAAGGCACAGTTTGTAGACTGATTCCTTACTAACAAGGAATCCTAAATGAAGCTATAGCGTGGAAAGGATAAAAAAGGGCACCCATAACATGATCATACACACCTCAACACCACAGGGTAACCCACGGACCCTTGCTACATTGGTTGTGACCAAAGAGCCTGACCACATGGAGTAGTTCACAGGTTGCTGTAGTTTTGCTCACGATTAGGAGATCTAACACAAGAAACGGTGTGCTTTGCTGGCTCAAGACTCAACAAGTCTTCTGGAAATCAGTGCGGGCCTCCTTATTCTCAGGGATCAGAGCTGTGACAGGAACAACTGAACAGGAGGCCATCAGTGAGGCTACCATTACTCTTGTTGATCCCAACCACCAGCAAAACCCGAGGAATCACCATTATCCCCTCTACATACACTATTTGCTCTTCTGCATTTTTTGTGTTATAGCAATGCTAGCACCTCCTTTTGAGACACCCCCACACAAACATAAAATAATTAACCTTCAAGGAACAATTAAGAAGCTTAGCTAGGAAGTGCCCCATGTCTCACATGCTACAACTACAGGAATACATCATCTATAGTGTAATCACGCCACACGGATCTTACTCTGGTTTTCCACAAGCAGGGACTGATGTTTCCCACTATGATCTTGTGCATGGGAAATTAATTAAAAAAATCTGGAAAAATAAATATAATTAATTAGTTAATAGCCTATTTGGTGATGAATTTACTGATAGCTCAATTGTAAGGATAATTCCTTACATATGTACTAAAAAAGCATTGCTACTGTCCTGGGTTTGGCTGGGATAAAGTTAATCTTCTTCCTAGTAGCTGGCATAGTGCCGTGTTTTGGATTTAGTATGAGAATAACGCTGATAACACACGGATGTTTTAGTTGTTGCTAGGTAGTGCTTACACTGGTCAAGGACTTTTCAGCTTCTCATGCTCTACGGAGAAAGCTGGAGATGCACAGGAAGCTGGGAGGGGGCACAGCCAGGACAGCTGACCCCAACTGGCCAAAGGGACATTCCATACCATACGACATCATGCTCAGTATATAAACTGGGGGAAAGCTGGCCGGGGGGCCGCAGCTTAGGGACAGGCTGGGCATCAGTCGGTTGGTAGTGAGCAGTTGTTCTTCATTTGGATCACTTGTCTTTCTGGGTTTTATTTCTCTCTTTTTGTTATTTTCCTTTTCACCACAATTTTTATTACTACTACTACTACTACTACTACTACTACTATTATTATTATTATTATTATTATTTTCAATGATTAACCTGTTAATCATTGATTAACAGGTTACCTCAACCCACAAGTGTTCTTACTTTTACTCTTCCAATTCTCTCCCCCACCCCACCGGGCAGGGGGGAGTGAGCGAGCGGCTGTGGGGTGCTCAGTTGCTGGCTGGGGTTAAACCACAACAGTACTTTTTGGTGCCCAACATGGTGCTCGAAGGGCTGAGCTAGCAAAGATCTGACCAGAGCATGTGAAAACAAATTTGTGATAAGCATTCATTATATTAGTTTAATAGTCACTGGTCACAATGTTGATTCATTTGCTCTCAGAGTTGTTGTGCTTGTTCTTGGAGCTGTGTCATCTAACACCTCACTTGCCGTACGCACTCCCTGTGGTGCTGTTTGTCACCTCTGGGAGTTGGATTGAAGTTATTGCTTTGCTGTACTGGGTAACACTGGCTTATGGTACTATAAAATTATTGGTCGTGAGATTGTACTCAGCATTGCCGTCATCCCCGTACTTTGGGAGCCATCTCTCGGAAACTAGTAATAATTACACTTTTTACCTCTTCTCCTTGGAGAGCCAATCTACAGGGGAGACATCTTCCATCACCTTCCCCTTCTCCTCCAGCCTAATTACAATAGCTCTTGAGAATTTTTAATATCCTTGGGATGTTCAAACCAGCATGTTCCTATTGCTATGTCTCCTGAATGTGTTTCAGGCCTTGTTTAAGTTTAAACAACTATTTAAGAATACCACCCACTGATCTGTCCCAAGGCTGTATAGTTACGAGTGGCAGGGTGTGCGGGATAGTATGAGCAAGTGCCTAGGGTAGTGGACACCTCCAATGTTTTGGAACTTCACCCCTGAACAAGTGCAGAATCCTGAAAAACTAGTAAAATATTTGGAAAAAGCATGCTGTCACCTTGGCAACTCCAGAGAGACACAAATCACTGCAACGTGCTGGGGCCTGGCCCGTGCCTACCGAGCCCTGTTCAACACTACTGAGAACCCTCAAGGGAAATAGAAGGTCTCTGGATCTGATGACAAAACGACAGGCACTGCGGGCCCTCTAATCCCGGCAACAGGCACTGCAGCTGAACCAGAGAACCAGCCCGTGCCAGTATCAGTCACCCCCATACACAAGAAGAAACACTGGAAGCGGAATTCAGCTTGTTGAGAAAGGGATGAAGAAGCTCCTCCCAAGAGGGAGCAGGAGGAAGAAGCATACTGTCCCACCAGCGAGGAGGCAGACTACTCTAAAACAGGGCCATCATGAGAACAGGAGGAAGAAGAGGAAGAATTCCTCGCTTCCCCCCAAGGAAGAATTCGGTGGGAGGGTTCCTCCTTTTCCTTGGAGGGAGAGGAAGAACTCATAAATGAGATGGTAACCACCCGATCTCTATCCCTGAGTGAGCTGCAAGATATGCAAAAGGATTTCAGCCGTTGTCCAGGCGAGCATACTGTCTGCTCCGATGCCGAGATAACGGGGCCAGTAGCCTGGAATTAGAGGGCAGGGAAGCCAAGCAGCTGGGATCCCTTTCTAGGGAAGGGGGCATTGACAAAGCAATTGGAAAGGGAACACAAACCCTTAGCCTCTGGAGGTGACTCCTGTCAGGTGTGAAGGAAAGGTATCCCTTTAAGGGAGATGTTATATGTCACCCAGGCAAATGGAGCACCGTGGAGAGAGGTACCCAGTACCTGAGGGAATTAGCTGTGCTGGAGGTGATTTATGATGACCTGGACAACAAGCAGTTATCCAAAGATCCAGATGAAGTCAGGTGCACATGATCCATGTGGCGGAAGTGGGTACGGAGCGCACCAGTGTCGTATGCCAACTCATTGGCAGTAATGACCTAGAAAGATGGAGAGGGACAAACAGTGGATGAATTGGCTGGCCAACTCCGGGAATATGAAGAAAGTCTCTCTTCCTCCCTTGTCTCAGCTGTGGAGAAACTGGTCCAGCAACTCAGAGGATAGGTCCTATGCTCCACCTGTACAGACCAGTATCTCAGCCATTAGGAGTCAGCATTCTTCTGCTCAAGAAAGAGGATATAGAGGGTAAACACCACAGAGCACCTTGTGGTTTTACCTGCGTGACCACGGAGAAGACATGAGGAAGCGCGATGGAAAATCTACTTTGACCCTAGAGGCACGGGTACATGAGTTGCAAGGAAAAACAATCACACAAGGGGGTTCCTCCAGGGAAACTGCTGCTCCAGTCTCCAGTGGGCACTTCCCCAGACAGACTAGAAGGGCTGATTTTACTCCTGCTCTTAATGAAGGGACTTCTGACTCATATGTACAAAGAGTAGCGAATACTATGACCAGGAATAGAGGAGCCCTGCCTCCAGCCAGGTGGAGGAAAGGGACAACTGGGTTTACTGGACCGTGTGGATTCGATGGTCTGGCACATCAGACCCACAGGAGTATAAGGCTCTAGTGGACACCGGTGCACAGAGTACCCTGATGCCATCAAGCTATAAAGGGGCAGAACCCATCTGTATCTCTGACACAGAAGAAGAACAATTTCAAATGGGGCCCTGAGCAATGACAAGCCTTTGAACAAATTAAACAGGAGATAGTTCATGCAGTAGCCCTTGGTCCAGTCCGGGCAGGGCAGGATGTAAAGAATGTGCTCTACACCGCAGCCAGGGAGAATGGCCCTACCTGGAGCCTCTGGCAGAAAGCACCAGGGGATACTTGACGTTGACCCCTGGGGTTTTGGAGCTGGGGATACAGAGGATCCAAGACCCGCTACACTCCAACTGAGGAAGAGATATTGGCAGCATATGAAGGGGTTCAAGCTGCTTCGGAAGTGGTTGGTACCGAAGCACAGCTCCTCCTGGCACCCCGACTGCCAGTGCTGGGCTGGATGTTCAAAGGCAGGGTCCCCTCTACACATCATGCAACTGATGCTACGTGGAGTAAGTGGGTCGCACTGATCACACAACGGGCCCAAATAGGAAACCCCAGTCGCCCAGGAATCTTGTAAGTGATCATGGACTGGCCAGAAGGCAAAGATTTTGGAATATCACCAGAGGAGGAGGTGACACGTGCTGAGGAGGCCCCACTGTATAATAAACTACCAGAAAATGAGAAGCAATATGCCCTGTTCACGGATGGGTCCTGTCGTATTGTGGGAAAACATTGAAGGTGGAAAGCTGCTGTGTGGAATCCTACACAACAAGTTGTAGAAACTGCTGAAGGAGAAGGTGAATCAAGTCAGTTTGCAGAGGTGAAAGCCATCCAGCTGGCTTTAGATATGCTGAAGGAGAAAAATGGCCAGTGCTTTATCTCTATACTGACTCCTGGATGGTGGCAAATGCATGGGGGCGGCTACGACAATGGAAGCAGAGCAAAGTGCAACGATGATAGAACTGGACAAGCACAGGAGTGATGGAACCAGAACTGGCTTCAGCATGCAACAATCTAACACCACACACCATCTCTCCTGCCCTGAAGGACTACTATGACAGATGGATCCCAAAGTCATGGACTAAATGAACTCAAGGGACATTTCAGATGGACAGCCCATAGACTAAGGGAATGATATCTGTGTGTATATATCAAAAGACAGGAAAGGTGGTGGTGATTAATCGGGATGAATTGGAAAGTGTGGGACCGGGGTATGATGTCAATGGTATAGAATAAGGGGTGGATATTGTCCTGGTTTCAGCGGGGATAGAGTTAATCTTCTTCCTAGTAGCTTGCATAGTGCTGTGTTTTGCATTTAGGATGAGAATAACACTGATAACACACGGATGTTTTAGTTGTTGCTAGGTAGTGCTGACACTAGTGAAGGATTTTTTCAGCTTCCCATGCTCTGCCAGGTGCACAAGAAGCCGGGAGGGGGCACAGCCAGGACAGCTGACCCCAACTGGCCAAAGGGACATTCCATACCATATGGCATCATGGTCAGCATATAAAGCTGAGGGAAAGCTGGCTGGGGGGCCGCTGCTCGGGGACAGGCTGGGCATTGGTCAGTTGGTGGTGAGCAATTGTTTTTCATTTGCATCCCTTGTCTTTCTTGGGTCTTATTTCTCTCTCTTTTTATTATTTTCCTTTGCACTACAATTTATTATTATTTTATTTTATTTCAGTTATTAACCTGTTCTTATCTCAACCCACAAGTGTTCTCACTTTTACTCTTCCATCCCACTGGGCAGGGGGGAGTGAGTGAGCGGCTGTGTGGTGCTCAGTCGCTGGCTGGGGTTAAACCACGACAGCTACTCGTGTACAACACATTCATTGCATCCCTCAGCCAAATAACCTGTAATAGGGTTACAATCTGAAACCGTAAAATTCTACCAGACCGCTCTTTTATTATATGCAAAAAAAAATGAGGATGAAAAAGAAGAAAAAGGGTGGGGGAAGAGAGATAGAAAAGAAGACAGGCTGGAGGACCAAGGGCACTGACTCAGCCAAGTTCTTATTCACACTGTCCATCAACATGGAAATGTTAGACCAGAAAAGGGCCTGCTTTGCCCACCTCACAAGTATCACATGACTACGAAAAAAGAAAATTTGGGAAGTGGAAGTCCATTTTGAAAATATATATCCAGATATTCTTTTTTTGCTAAACTGGCTCTACCCCTATAATGTATTTCTTCTGAAATTAGCTAAAACTTCAGTCCTTTCTAACTGCAGAATTTGATATTCTTTTTTCTGTGCTTCAATTTCATAATCTTCTAAAACTCTTAAAGGACGAGGTTATAGATCATCATGAAATCAAAGCCAGAATGTTTTTATATTTCCATCTGCTTCTACCACACTCTCATTTTATGGCAAATCATTTTCATTGCATCTTCTTTCTTTAATTTTACTGTCTATTTAGTTCTCCAAAACAAACTGGGGAGAAAAAAGAGAAAAAAAAAGATTCCACAAAACTCTTATTTAAGAAAAGTGCCTGAAGCACCAAAGAACCACGCTTGAGAACTCACATGAAGGATGAGTGTGCATTTAGGTCACTGAAACTGCAGCTAGGGAGATGAGGCAGCAGCTCCAGTTTCCTTTCTGACCTTGGGCAAGTCACTCACTTGTCTGAATGCTTCAGTTCCTCTCATTCATAAAAGAAGGATGATAATATTCCATTAAAGACAGCCTCTTCTACATCTGACTTTTTAATCTCAAAGAATTTGCAACCTAAAATTAGTAACTCTTAGTATAAGCTTATACAGCATCCAGCACAGTGCAGGCTCATCCTCAGCCTAGGTCTGTAGTTGTTACTGCACTACAAGAACAGTTCTTAAGAACTGAAGGAACAAAAGGTTTGCCGTGTCTCAAAATAATGTAATGGAAAGAAGTGCTCAGGAACACAAAGACCGTCCTTCACGAAGTTATGAAAACACACATTGTGCACATGCGGGAGCACACACAACACATGAAGATGTAACACAATCTGCCCAGAAATTCAAGCAAAGCAGGTAAGAAATTTTAACTGTCATTAACTAACTATCAGTATACCTTTAGGGAGCTGAAACAAGTCAGGTATCAGTCGATGAGCAACAACAGCTAATGTGGAACCTCGAAAAAAAGATTAGAGAAAATTCTACATCTACATTAAAACCCCCTTGGCTCCAGGGAATATGTGCTAAAAGCACAAACCCTAGCATAATTTCATTAAGAATATAGAGACAGGTTTTTAAATGTGAAAGAGAATTGTCAAGATATGTCATACTATTTCCCTTTTTAAAGGCATTTTAGCAGAAGAATCCTTATTTTTTCATATTGACAAATCTGAACTGCCACATTTTTATACAAAGGATGTACAGAAATAGAGACGGCATCACACAGGGAAAACAAGTTATTCACTGAATTGAGTAGCCTAGTGATCTAGTAAAGAAATAAGGCTGATATTCTTTAAGAAATAAGAAAACTCTTTGAGGCATAAAGACGTTCTAAAGGGAGTAGAGAAGGAAAATGCTACAAAGGATATGTGACCTCCTACAACATATATAACAAATGACCAAGCAACTTGGACTAAGACAGACCAAGGTAGTAAGGGATTTAAAACAGAATATATTTTTTTTTCCAGCAAGACTATAAAAATGTATGAAAAAAAAAATCAAATGGCCTGCAATGTGAACAAGCAGTAAACACTATGAATTTTTAAAATGTATTTGAAGGATGAAAATCCTGCATGAAAACAGAGAGAGGAGAATGGCTAATTAAAACTAGCAAGCAAATGCAGTCTCTCTCGGCTGTTTCCTCAGCTTCGTTTCAGACACCTGTGTTCCTATATCTAGTGCAGCAGGCAGGTTGGTTGGCATCATCAAGTTGAAGTGTTCTTTACTGGTAACACACAGTGCATTTATATCAGACTTCGGTGTTTACACACCGCAGTCTTTCATTACAAATCAGCTAAAAAACACCATTCAGTTATGCTATACACATACCAGTATTCCTTCTAATCTCTGCAACACATACAGTAGCTTTCCATGAGTTACTGAAGTTTGATTTTCTGTTTGTTGCCAAACACCAATCATCTAGTTTTAAAACATTTTTCCGGTGAATTTTTCTACGAACTAATTATTTCGTACCTAAAGGTGGAAACGGCCAGTATGGGTAAGCTTGCAGAAATATTTTCCAACACAGTGGGAAATTTTTTCATTCACATATAACTTTTCAAAAATCCACCAAAATTATAAAAATTTGAGATTCTTTCCTCTAAAAGGGAAGTGTTTACCACTCACCGATTTCAGGGTGAAAAAAAAAAAGAATAAATTTAAAAATCCTAGCTCTCCTGTTTCCTTATTTTTCTAAAGGGAAGAATTCAACTATATAGCATGTCCCACTATTCAGCTGGCATGAACATCGTAAATATCCTTGTAGTATTTATGTAAGTTCATAATTTTAATGTCCCAAGTATCTGAATTTTGGAGCCTGAGTACTTGAATTTGAACATACCATCAAAGAATTCCATTAGGAAAAAAGGAACTGTAATTGTTGCTTCTGGCAATCACCCTGGATTTAGTTCCCTTCATTCACCAGACCACAAATGAATATCTAAAATTGTTTAAGTTTGATCATAATAAAAAAAAAAAATCTTTCTTTTCTGGTTCCATTAAGCAATCTCAATTTTGCAGGATGTAACAGTGAAGTTTGCACATTAAGTTCCTAGAAGCTCAATTTTCTTTTAGAAGGTGGGAGGGGAAAGAGGAGGAAAGTGGTTTTCACTTGGAAAAGAAATAACCAAATGACAGCACCATGTACAAATGTATGCTACAAAATGTAATTTTTTTGTGGCTTGACTGCAGGAAGAAGGGAGGTCAAAGATGCTATTAAAGAAAAAGAGGATCTATCTTAGGCCATTTAAATAATAACGCACGATTGCTTCGTATGGTGTATTTCCTACTGCCTCATTCAAAAGAGTTTAAAGTAATGAGATTTTCACAGTTATCTTTTGAAGAATATTCAGTAATCTAATGGCTGAATCCAGACCTGAATGAAGGTCCTGCAAAGTGTTATACACTCCCTGAAATAAGAGAGAACTGGGAATTCCAAGACTTTACAGAATTAGCCCTTTACACCACATTCCCAATTAAAAGGGAAGAAACCCCAAAAGAGTGACATAGGGGAAGAATGTGAAACTAATAAAATTAATTAATGTTAATTCATATTTTTCTCTGGAGAGGTAGGTATGTCACGAAAGCAAATCACCGTAAGTACTACAGAATCACAGAATCATTTGGTTGGAAAAGACCTTTAAGATCATCGAGTCCAAACATACAAAGAAAACAGATTTTGGATGGCTAGGGAAGAGTTGTGCGAGATCAGAGGAAAAAGGCAAAGAAAAGGTCATGCTTCAACACATCCATGTTTAATAAACATTTGGAGAAGCTAAGGTTGAAAACAGTGGCCTGACCAGGCTGAATGACCAGAACGGTGGTCTGAGCAGAATTACGAATGTGGTGTGGAAAGTCCAGCACACCAGTAAGAACTCCAGGCTGTCTTCTGGCACGATTCACTGCTGTGCTGAGAAGCTTTAATCCAAGCTAAATTCAAGAGGAAACAGAATCTTTCAGAAGCTTACAGGACAGACAACTGGAAGTCTTTTATTTGCTGAACAAGTAGGAGGAAATCTGGCACATTTGCAATTTTTGCATGTTACTGGAGTATTCAAATATGACCTACAAAATTTGTATCTGACCCAGAGGAAGGTCTTTATGTTGGCTTCATAATTACTGATGCCTGTAGTTAAGCATACTTAGCATTTTCTATTCTAGGTCCAGTTTTTCCTTGCAAATATCTCTCTCCCAGTGTAACAACTGAAATTTTCCAAATGGGACATTTAATTTTAGATGTTTGTTGATTTTTTTTTTTTGGTCTTAAGCAGCTGAGCCATTTTTTTGGAATGAGGTCTGGTGAAAATATGCTTTGTGCATGTTAACATTTGGGACAATCTCATCCGGTACTTTCATGCTCAGAAGGAGAGACCTGAATTTTTAGCAGAGGGACAAATCACACAGAAGGAAAATCCTGTTGCCATCACATTAAACTATTCAAATCTGGCCACATTTTCAGTCTCTAAAAATATTTGCTCAGTCAGAAACGCACTAGAATTTCATAGCTAATTTCTCAGCTCTATGCCTTATATCCTCACAGCTCCTTCAGTCTAAGTGGACTTTGCATGTGTCTGATCCACAGAGAATCTTGACCACACTTGAGCAAACCCTGAGCCATTTCAACGCAGTAAGAACTTGTTGTTCCTTTGAGAAGACAAATACTCGTGCAACGCACAGTTGGATGGAAAGCAGTCAGTTCGCCTCTTCCCTACAATTAGTGTTTCCACCCTGTCCAGGCGAAAAAAGGTCAAAACCAATATGGACTGGGACGCAGAGGAGTGGAATTATGTGTATATATGTCTTATATGTATGTCTTATATGTAATGTTTTACACATATTTTATATACACTTTACACACACCACATATAGATATACATAAATACCTTTGAGAATTCTATTACAAAAAACTATGTCAAAAGAAGTTGTTAGGGTTGTAAAAATCAAGTGCCCCAAAAATAAAAATGGCAAAGTGAGAACTGCACATAGAAGCTTAGTTTGGCTCCCTTAGACATACAGCTTCTGACATGACTTCTATGTACATGATCATATTAAATTTTAAAGACAAGAGTTCCACCTCATTCAGAAGATAAGGTCGTGAATTCAGGTATAGACACCTGGGGTTTGATTTGCAGACAAGCTGAACACTCACATCTGTAACTGAGATCAACAGAAAATGCAATTTGAACATCTAACAGGCTACAGAAGACACACTACTTCGCAAAATTAGATCCTAGTCATTTCAAACTGGATTTCCAATATTAGCAATCACTTTTAATCTATGCCTTAGTTCATATTCACACAGGGGCCAACACTGCCTCACCTTGCAGAGGTGCTATGCTAATTAATTCACAAACAATTGCAAATCAGCAAGACACAACACTGAAAGCACCATGCAAAAGCACTAGGAGACTTTTTTACCTTTGTTGATGCAAGGTTTCAGTAGCACTCAGTAAATAACAGAAGAACAACGACTAGAAGAATTACTGACCTGATACTTATTCAGTAGGAACTCTGTACGCTGAACAAAGCAAAGGTCCTCTGGAACTAGGAAAGGGGTGATTTAAAGTTTCATAGGTGACTTTGATCCTGGGACTTCTAAGTGCTTGACTTGCTTGACTTTGTACTCTGAGCTTTTTTTTTAATATTAGCATAGGTTTGGGCAAGGTCAGTTGTATGTAAATTAGACTAATTTAATGTTACTGGGTGGAATTCAGACTAGAATGTAGAAAATCCCCTACAACACAGATGAAA
>VYZW01035441.1:109417-133440 GCA_013401315.1 Balaeniceps rex | reverse complement strand
GATGAAATTTAAAGGGTTCCTGGTTGTAATTAAATGTATGCTAAATTGATATAGAAGCAAATCTGTCTGGAGGGAACATAATGACTGCCCTTGTAATGAGCCAATCCAGGCAGAGAAGTGCTCAAACCCATAATGTTAAAGTCACCTGCTCACATAGGCAAAAAACATATGAAAGGCAACAACATATGATATATGTATTTACATCTCCAATTTCTTGGTTATCTCTATTCTATGAGCAAACAGTGGCCTAAAGTATCATTATCACTCAGAAATAATCAGAACTGTTACCACTCCTTCTAAAAATGAAGAGTAAAAAATACAGAATCTATCTTTCAGCATGAAAAATCTGTACAAAAGGTGTGATGTTCCCTTGGTGGGTAACGTTTGTCTGAGCATCTCCTACCATGCACAAAGAAAGTCTGCAGAGTATATCCAGCTGAAGAAGACACAGCAGCTGCCATCCAAAGCACAGAATCCAAATGGATTTACACATCTCGGGGGGTTTGCAGCTAGATATCTGAGCTTTGAATTTCTTGAAGACAGACTTCCAGCTCTCCCTGCATCCCATTTTAGGTGCCAAAATCATCTTTCTGGGGCTGCCTGGGTTAGTAGTTTGTGCATGATAATACGGACTATGATAACACAGATGAATCTTCCCTGTTCTGCTAGGTATCAACAAGAGGGAGGAAATTCCTGTATTTGTAGTAGCAGGTACCTGCCCCTTCTCAGATTCTCAGACAGACCCTTGACCGCATNCCTCTGATATAGGTCTCTAAATCATATGCCCTTGGCTGATAATTGCTGCTGCAGCCTGCCAGACTTGACTCCAACAGAGTTTTTCTTGTGGAAGACGAGAGGCACTACTAAAAGGCCATGATGCAGAAAACAAATTCTTCAAAACAAAGTATGATTTATTTTGTCAAAAGGTATACAGCACTCAGACAAATGGACTTAAAATAGCAGAGACCAAGGCATGTACTGTTACTGCTTGGCATCACCTTCAGCCTCCAGGTAGATGTGATTTAACCCTGGTGTCCACTGCTCTCTCTGGTACCTCGTTACGGCTGCCCCAGCCCTTGGCTCTCAACCAACCTCTAGCAGCCTGTGGCAGCTGCCTATTCCTCTCTCCACCAGGTTACAACAGTCCAGTCTTCTACCAGATCAGTGTCTTCTGATCTCCTCCTGCTCTTTCTTAGCAAGACAGCTCTGCTGCTCCTCTTAGGACTCTGCAGCTGCAACTCATGGATGTAAGTATGACCACTCTGTTCAAGCATTTCTAAAGTACCCTTTTTAGCCCTTTATTTTACATTTCTTGCCTGTTTTTTCCTTCTTCTCTGTTCCCCTATCTCCCTCCTACATACTTCACTTCACAGGATGGAACTCACTCCAAAGAGCCAGACACTATAATCATGCAAAATAATTCAGAGAGAGAGGAATGGATATACCGGGCAGAGATAGAGAAGACCTTGAAGGCATGCCTGCTCCCAGGCAAGGGACGCAAGCAAATCCCAGTAACTGCACAGCCCCTGCATTCAGACCAGAGCTGTTTCCATCCCTCCTGCTCCCATAGCTGGAAGCTATGAACTTTATTACCCATCCTGAGCTCTCTTCTTCTCCCTCTCCCTCCAGGATACAGAATTCCTCTCAGAAACTAGATTAAAATGTATCTTTCAAGAGAAGACATCAATCTCATCCTTCCCCTGTGGTGCTCACCCTACCCCTACTGTAACTTCCCATAGGAACCCTATAAAAGTGCCATTCTCTCTACCACAGAAACCTGTAGCTGTACTGTAAATGTTCAACAGAGAGGTGAAAACGGAAAGCAACAAAAACACAAGACACACTGCAGTGTTCAAGAGCTACCGGTCATGAAGCGACATGCCTAAAGATCATCAGAGGGATGACTTTAATAGTTTTGAACAGCGCTTTGTCTACACTTTGATTTTCACATTCAGCATTTAGTGATATTTTCTCCTATGTTAGCCAAGCTTTCTCTTACAAAGTAATTTTCACTTTCTCACAACCCAAGGGAGTGGTGTTAGCATAGACTAAATGAAATATCATGGCATTTTTCAGTCTTTCTCAAATGTTGGGGGTGTGAAAGTCTAGAGAATGAGCTGTAAACAGCAGATAGCATAGTAGGTGGGAAAAAGTGGGGAGGAGGGAGTGACTGGATGAACCCTCCATCGCCGATTGAACAGGACAGTACATTTAGATGAAATTAATTTTCAGTGTTGAAATTATGTTGCAGTAGTGATGATCAGAAGAAAATATTGATAGCAATAAAATGAAATTCCAAAAAACTGGCACTACATCAGAAGGCAGCACGTTGACACTATTTATGTTAATTTCTCCAGGTTTCATCCCCATCTGCATTATTGTTGACACCTCATGTAACCAAGCAAATAATTCTCAAAGAGCCAGGGAGTGAAAGTAAATGATTGCAGCTGCCATTAGACTTCTATATATTGTAGTAAGAAAACGTACCAACTCATTATGACCTTGATCTAACAATCCCAGTAGTCGGCTCAAAGGCTCATCGAGTGCTACATTTTTAAATGTTATTTCACAGAGAATGTTTATAGAAAGCTACATTTCTTGTACCAGTTTTCAATTATAACAAGCAAAAGAGTATGGCAGAGGAGAGTGGGAAAATAAAAATGAGAACACAGAAGGAAACCAGAGGCAAGTGAATCAAAAGCAATAAGCAAACCTCTTTCAATAGTCAGGTGAGTTTTCAAAACTATTTAACAGGTCACAGATAGCAGGGGACGCTTACTTGGGTCACCTTAGCATTATGTTAGTAAGCGTCCTTTCCAATTTCATCACCGCAGAACCTGACTCTCCAAGCATACTCTCACGCATGTAAATAACTTTAAATAAATTACAGCAAAGTCCTGTCAGCTTGTAATTCAGTCACTCTGATGGAGCTTCTCACGGGGGCTCTTTCCACTGGGAAAGAGGATACACTGAATCATAAACTCTCATTTATTCAAAGCAATGAAGGCCAGATTTGGGGAACTGAAGTCAGTAGGAAAATTCCTGCTGACTTCAGTGGACTTTGAATCCTCCACTACGTTCTCAACAGGCACTTGCCTTGGCTCTAATTCAGCTGTTGCCCCCTCTCCTTCAGGTGCAGTTGCCATTTGGTCAAATTAACTGTTGTCAGATTCAGGAGATAGATGGGATTTTGGATCCGGCTGTGTGGCTGCCCCTGTTACATTTTCATTTTATACAGCTGCCGCTCCTTTTTTAATTTGAAAATTACTTTGTTATAGTTAAATTGCTTTCAAAGGCAGTCTGTCCAGGCCAGGAGACGCACTAATGAGGGTTCTTTATCTTTAAAATGTGCAAAGGGTAATTTTCTGGTTTCATTTAATTTTAGAAAGATTTTAGTCCGTTATTTTTCAGTTCACATTTAACACCAGAATGAAGGGACAGAAACATAAGATTCTTTGTCGTAATCTTTAACGGATTAGTGGTATTGATCAAAGAGCTTTGGGTGCTGATGTGAATTTGTCACTTAATCTTATAGGCATGTTTATCTATTTACCAAGAAATCAGAGTGTCAAGCTAGCAGTGCTATGAGGCCAAGGGCTAGTACATCTGCTTCCATAGCTGGGTACACTTATTACGGAAAGGAAATAAATGGTCAAATTATATATCATTGTGTATTAGGGTGGGGATTGCTGTTTCTTTTTCTAACTCAGAATTTCCCTTAACTTCATCTAAACAGAGAGGTTTCATCAGGGATGGAGCAATGCAAGACAACATTTTGTATTAAATTAGGTAGTAACCTGTGCAGTGCATGTTAATGGGAAGAAAAGCTGCATCGCTGGGATTTCTTTCTTTTTTAATTAGATACAATCAGTTTGACAAAAGGACATTGAGTGGTCTTGATTTTCATTTCAGAGAGATGTGATCATACTTACAATATATTTGTTAGGCAATTTTAAAAAATGCCATATTAGATTATTAAATTAACTCTTCACACATATCATATTGGTAAATTAAATCTGAAGTGACCTTGAAGAAGTCAAAGTTTCAAATTTAAAAAAGGGTAAGTTTTTGAAGGGAAAATAAGATTTGCTTGAAATTCACAATGTGTTTACTGTGTGTTCAAAATTTCAGCTCTTCTCACTGGCTCCCAAACCCTTTACGGAGAGAGGATTCTAGGATCTTGACTTCATTCACAGGAGGAAAAGATAACTGGGAAAAAAGTATGTCAGTTGAAATACCACGTAAAATCACTGTGACTACAACCTGGCAGTGGTTAAAGAAGAGCAGGGGGGGAAAATTGGAGCTAAGATAGGGTTACTGTAGCAGCATTGTATGAGAAAGTAGAGAACAGGGGTTCTCAAAGTATTTGGTCCAGAGGTTCCCTTTGGATGAAAACTGGTCTATTAAACATTTAATCTAGCCTTTTCTCTGCCACCAGAATCTGTCTCTTCTCTCAATGACTTCTTCTCCACATGAAATGACCTGTGAAGTAGGGTGCTAGCCCAGCTGACTGGCAAAGGGGATCAGAAAGGCAAAAGGGATCACAAGACATGCTTGGACATCGTGCAAGGTGGAAGAGGACTTGTCCCACCGGTGTCGCTGAGGAAGAGGTGGTGAGAGCTTGCCCAGAAGGGAGGGGCCGGGAAATGGGCCAGCGTGGCTGTCAGCTGCACAAAGGCAAAGGGCAAAGAGGACTTACTTTGGTGCCAGGGAAAGAAGATCCATGATGAAAATGGAGAAGTGAAAACAGAGAAACACTGTTTATGCAATGGGTGTTGAGAAGGTCCAACATTTCCAGTCACGTGGCAGAGACAGTGCAGTAAAAGCATTGCAGTACTGTAAAAATGAGTGCCGCAAAGTAAACTGAATAGCCAAATGAGCCAGGAAGGATGCAAACCACCAGTGTAAAGCACAGACTTCTTATAATCTGACAAGATGGACAGCTATCTTCCACAAAGTGTATTTTAGAAGGCTGCAAGCTGAATTCAGATGTAGCACTGGCTTTCCATTATCAAGACTTTCATATAATATTTGTTCCTGGAAATTAAAGTCCATAGCATTTTGGATAAGGTATTTGCATATAATAACCCCTCATCTCTTTGCTCTTTCTTGCTGCCTGGTTCCTAGTTCCTACCACCAAACTCACGTCTCAACCTGTACTTTCTGTCAGTCCTGTTCCTTTATCTGAATCTGATGCTGCTACTTATTCACAGCATCTTTCAGCTAAACTGATCTTTGCTCAAGAGATGGCATTTTTCCTGCAGACTCTGGAGGCTATAATGTTTTTTAGCACTGACACGGCTTAAATGTGTCAGCTGGGACCGATTCTGTTTCCATATGCTTGAAACTTTTCTACTGTGGGTATAATGGTTACTCAAGCATATCTGCTTTTTTCTACCAAGAACAATTGCAGGTATTTTAAAAGCTGTGGACGATAACTACAAAAGCCTGGCAGCATGGACTGGAGAGTTTTTCTGAAGCACTGCTATAAACCATTCTCATCAGTAACTTTGTAAGCAGCACATTAACCCTGATCTTCAGGAGCCACATTCAGCTGTATCAAAAGTATCCCACTAAAACAGACCTCCAGTTCCTGCAGGATATCTTGAACTCAGATGTACCCTCTTCTCACTTTGGGTTAGGAAAAATGAGCTTAGACTGTAAACATCTTTTTACATCTCTGTTTGGCAGTATGGAGCAATGAGCCTCTGCAACTTATGTTTCTGACTATCAGTGTAGTCTTCCATGTAGCAACACCTTTATTTTCTCTATTTAAGATAAATTTCCATAAAACTCCTGCTAGTTGCAATGAAACAGCTCAGCAAAGTTTCTTAATGGCACGTAATTCGCCATTTTTTCCTCCACCTGCTCCAGGCGGTGCATAGTCTCAAGCACAGATAGAATCAGAAGACAAAGCAAGGACGTCTACAGAGGACATTATCACTGGAAGGAGACAGTAGGGTTTATAATCTATTCTCTCTGGGCGAATGCTTTAATGCAAGTAAAGGCCTATAGCTATAAACATTAGCCTGGAGAAGAGGAGGCTGAGGGGAGACCTTATTGCCCTCTACAACTGCCTGAGAGGAGGTTGTAGCCAGGTGGGTGTTGGTCTCTTCTCCCAAGTAGAAAGCGATAGGACAAGAGGCAATGGCCTCAAGTTGCGCCAGGGCAGGTTTAGACTGGATATTGGGAAAAACTTCTTCACAGAGAGAGTTGTCAAATATTGGAACAGGCTGCCCAGGGAAGTGGTGGAGTCCCCATCCCTGGAGGTATTTAAAAGCCGGGCAGACGAGGTGCTTAGGGACATGGTTTAGTAGTGGACAGGTACGGTTGGACTCGATGATCTTAAAGGTCTTTTCCAACCAAATGATTCTATGATTCTGCCCACAGTACAATAAGAGCGACATCCACTAGACATCCACTAGAAGTTAAGCATTTGTGTTTGATAAAATCATAATCTTTGCTCATATTTTTTAACAGAATAATTCCACAGATCATGGAGAAAAAACAAACTCTTGTCATAGGAGTTATTTTTCCCCTGGTTTGGACAGTGGACGTTAACAGGAGAGGGAGCAAGGATGAGGTGAAGACCAGAAGAGTCACTGTGGCGGTGTGCTCCCCCCCGCCGCCCCGACCTGACCTTTTCCCGTAACCCTGCTCAAGAGATAACCACCAGTGGCGGTTGTGATGGATGTGTCTGGTCAGCTCAAAGTGGATTCGGGGGAGACAGAAAACAACACAATAGCCAAGGGCTAATTTATGGCAATGCGCCCACCTAACCCCAGCGCTGGTCAATGTCCGACTCAAGCCAAAATTGGAAGAAACTAACACCTGCAGTTGGTATGCAAATATGACTATAAGCCAATTACCCCCATAGTGAGCAGCCCAAGAGCCCTCTGAGCTCTGCTGCACGGCAGGATCTCCCCTTGAGTAGGGACACCTCTCAAGGTTACTCCTCAAGGTCGAGAGATTCCTTGCCAAAACAGATTCTCAGTAAGTGACTAACAGCATGCTAAACTTTGAAATCTTAGCTAAGTGATAAAAAGGATTGATCGCACATATATAATCCTTTAGACATAAACCGTTGACCAAGTCTGGGACTAGGATTGGATCCAGCCGCACCTAGACTCCTCTCTGAGGAAGGAATTTAGAAAGCAAGGGTGTCCTTTCTGAACCTCATGACTCAACGGTAGGGTCTCCTTGACAGTTTTGGTCTGACCCTGTCCTCTATGCAGTGAATAATCAAGCGTACCTTGCCATCGAATCTTGTTAAACCACTGTCACATTTACCATTGAACTTTGTTAACTCACTGGTTTATATCAATAAAGTATATTTTTCCTTCTCTCTTACTCCATCCGCAACAGTTACCAAAACAAAACCTACCCATTTTGTTCTGACCTGAAACAACAAAAAACGTCAAATGTTCCTGCAGACTGGAAACTCTCACATTTAGCCAGATGCACATGCCATCAGATGCAAATGCCATTTGACTGGTGCTCCCACATACACTGTCCTTGATGCTTTACCATTTTTTCCCCATATGCAGGAGATTCAGGCCTGGTAACCTACAGAGCCGTCCCACTTCTGCATAAGCAGCAGAGGTTGTTTATAAGAAATGTAAACCATTAAAAAAAGATGCTGAGGAAACTTTAGAAATGGAGCTGTTGTCAGCAGAGATTAAATTGTATACCAACAGCATGACATTTATGCACTGCTACTTAAACTGTGACAAATGATTGCAAACATGATAGTTTCAGGATCTTTAATCTAAATGAATGGTGCTTTTAGCCTACCTCTGACTGGAATTCATTTTGGAAATAAAGAAGCATTTCCTCCTCGGTTGTGTACAGAACTACACCACCAATGACTTAAAGGGCAGGAGTCACAGCTTTCACAGCTCTTGACAGTGCTATGGTGTATTGTAAGGACTGGAACAGGTTGTCTTTATGTATTTATTCCCTTCTGAGTCCCAAGCAATGTCTGCAATGTAAATTAAGATTTTTACCTACCTGTCAACCTTGAAATTGTTTTCAAGGAGTTTTTTCTCCTCTTTCATTTTTCTTGTTATAAAAACATGCATAATGTTAGCTCATATAAGGCAGCAGAGATTACATTAAAATGTAATTTTTAAAATTACAAATATCTCAAATAGCAAGTTATTCAAAAATCATTTCCATCATTATCAGTTTAAATGTAATATTAACTACTGGAGAAAACTGATGGCATAGCTAGTTTATCCTCCTTACGCTAAATTTATTCCTGTATTATCCTCAGAGACTCTCAGCTGAAGGAATTAAAAGCACAATTCTTACAAACAAGTATTTACAAAGTGATTTTTTAGTGTTTATAGTCTTGTAATACAATATTTATAAAATAATCTAATTGCAAACATTCCAAGGTGTTCTTCAGCTGATAGCACAAGAGAAAAATTCACTCTTTTATCCCACCCCCCACAACCACCCCCACCTCCCTGTTCTCAATCAGTGGCTTGACTGTACCCCTTGGAGATTTCAGAATTTGAAAAAAAGAAAAGAAACAGGAAAAGACATTAGGTGAAAAACATTGCTTCAAAAAAGAAACAACTCATCACAATTACAAAAATGTGAATTTGGCATATAGGCAGGTGACCAGCTTCTGATGCTTGCATGAAATTTCTGCAGCCAGTCCTCTTGCACAACTGCAAGATTTGCAGCTGGGGGGAGACCTGAGGTGGTGAACTGGGTAACACACTGAGAAAAAGATCCCTTAGAGTTGCCACTTTAAACCCTGAAGTTTACTCCAGCTTTTTTACAGCTCCTATATTTTTAAAAAGACAATAAAAACAATCTCCCCTGTTCAGGTTTGTGAGGGAAAACACAATCTTTGTTCAGAAGAAATTCTTCTGATGAAATACTTAACTTAGAACAAGGTTAAAATAAAGTTAAAGCTGTTTTTAAGAGCAGGAACGCACTGCCATCTCGTGGAGCGTGTGCTGGGAGGCCGTGCAGCCAGCCAGGCCGATGCTCGGGGATGAAACCCGCTGCAGCCTCCGCCACCGCCTCGGCCTCGCCGCCCCAGGAACCCCACTGCCGAACCCCACCACGACAGCCATCGTGTCTGTGCACACAGCCACATGCTGAAAAGCAAGTCCCTGTATCTTTGGAAAGGATAAGCATCTTCCTGAGGAAATATATCTGACCGAGCAAGATAAAAGACCTTTAAAAATACATCTAATGCAGAGATCAGGATGAAATTCTGAGTTACGTTGCCTCCAAGGCTACCTCTATACTGCGAGATTTGCACCTCAGCAGCCCACCAAAGAAACCAGTCCCAGCACAGAGGCAGTTTTGATCAGGGAAAGCTGATCTGTCTGCTGATGTAGCAGTAACACCCGCCACCAAAAAATGCATTGTAATAGTAAAGCACAGGGTTTTGTGGCAGATGCACAGACCCTGGGCTTCTGTGGGCACAAGGGTGCCCAGCGAGTCCCCCCTCTGTGCAACCCTGATCAACACAGAAGTGCTGACACAAGTCTGCAGCACGGCCCGCAGTTATTCTGTCAACCTTGCCGGGAATTGCCTAGATATACCAGAGTATCGCCCTCTCGTCTTTTTTTTTTTATCAGTGTCTGTTATTTCAATATATTAGAGCTGAGATATTCAAAGCTGCCTGAGGGTTTGGAGAATTAGATTCAAAATGTTCTAGGCAGTTCTGAAAATTCCTGAGAGAGTGATTTTACAATGCTATGAGTCTGATCCTTCAATCCCTCCTTGTGTAAGGAGCGCTTACTTAGAGAAATAGTTTAAGTAGTATTGTCTTAGAGCCAAATTTTGACATTTAGCTGCTGGCCATGCTGGTAGCACATTTTTTCTACTGCTCTCCAATCTACAAGTAAACTCAGAGTGAGCAAAAGCTACCATCTTGCCTTTGGGCAAGGTACACTCCTGTACGTGCACCAAGAGAAGACAGCCCATAATATGGAGATGCTGTAATTGTAAGAGACGCGCTCAGTGCACCTAAGTGGAAAATAGGTTCCTTACATGCTATGTTAAAAGTGGGGAAGACTTTAATTACTTTGCAGAAAAATATGTCTTTGTTTGCCTGCTATTGTGCTGTGGGTTTTTTGTGAGCTGTGGGCTTAAAATCCAGCAAAAGCTAACAGGCACAGAGACAGGAATAATGGACCCACGCATCGTACCGTGATCCATTCACTCCTAAAGAAAAGATGCAGCAGAGAGCAGCCTGCCACAAGTCCAAAACCAACTACCTGTTGAAGATGCAGAAACCAGCTGGGAGCAGTTTCAAGGCCCCAGCACAGACAAAGGCTACGTGGATAAAAGACAGACTGACGTCTGATGTCAGTCAGAGCAATGGAGAGAAGGTAAAGTAAGCTTACCTCTAGTTTTAAAGTGATGCCAAGGGACAAACAGGGCCTGCTGAAAGTGTACGGTTCAGGGGGGATCAGCTCTGTTAGGCTTTTTGCATGAATTTTCAGGGAAACAAATGTACGCAAGTATCCTGCTTGTGTGCATGTGTCTGGCAGTCCACTCAGTAACTTTTTAATCTTTCAACTAGTTTACCCAAGCCCAACAGGCAGGTAGCAGGCTCGAAGGCCCTGTATTCCTAACACAGTTTATCGATATAAATGCTTAGACAGCAATGATGCACTTCGCACTCCTGTCAAGAAAAAAGCTGCAGCATGAATCAGAGCTCAGTCGTAACCGAGCTCCGAAACAGGCACAAAACCATAGGAAACCAGACTTCAGGAGTTCTGCATTTTGTCGGACTAATGCTTACTCTAATGCATGTCTCTATCACTAAATTTAGTGGCTGGTTTTCCTTCCCAGAGCATTTAAATTATTATATCTCAGGTGGTAAAAAGGAGATGGGGTAGAATGCTGATTTGATTTAAAAACAGGATGAGCAGTGGGATTTCATTTGGAAAGGAGCACAGAGACAGACCCATCTTTTGAAAGAAACAGCCAGGAGAAAATGAAAAACAGGTCATAGCTCACCCTGAAACCATAATGCCTGTAAAAAGTCTGGCCTGAGTAAAGGACAGAAGTAAATATTCTCCATTCATGTCTAAAATAGCGCTTCCAGGCAATTTACTCTATACCCTGTGCATCAGAATAGGTGTTCACACCCTACAAAGTAACCTTGAACAAGGTGTAAAAAATGCTGTGCATAAGAAGCTGGCATGAGTTTCTAAAATGCCCTGTCTGACTCAATCCAGTGGAAGTTTATGAAATGAGGAAAAGCTGAGGTTTTTCCACCTCGCCCCCAGCTGGTAATTGCACTCATCATTCTTATTGTATATAGGAGACCATGGCATACTGCGTGAGGATTTATTTTGTTGCAGGGTAGAGATGAAGAACCGAGACAGTATTGGCAAAAGCTTGGCAGGGACTTCGCCATCACGAAACTCAAACTAAAAATTATGTTGAGCTCAGATCTGTGTTACTCTTTATCAAATTCACTAAAGCTTGGAGGGTTCAGAGGTTCAGAGGGGTTTTCCCCATACCCACTGCAAATTCGGTTCTCTAACACAGTCACTGGAGATCAGTAACTCTTTTCTTCTGTCCGTATCCATTAAAGTCTTCTTTTTAGTGCCCACTTTTTCTCAAAATACTCATGGATGAGCATCAGAGGATTTGTCATCCCTTTGTCATCCAAAGGGACCTGGACAGGCTGGAGAGGTGGGCCTGTGCAAACCTCATGAGGTTCAACAAGGCCAAATGCAAGGTCCTGCACCTGGGTCGGGGCAACCCCCGCTATCAATACAGGCTGGGAGATGAGGGGATTGAGAGCAGCCCTGCGGAGAAGGACTTGGGGGTACTGGTGGATGAAAAGCTGGACATGATCCAGCAGTGTGCGCTTGCAGCCCAGAAGGCCAACCCTATCCTGGGCTGCATCAAAAGCAGCGTGGCCAGCAGGTCGAGGGAGGGGATTCTGCCCCTCTACTCGGCTCTGGTGAGACCCCACCTGGAGTACTGCGTCCAGATCTGGAGCCCTCAGCACAAGAAGGACATGGAGCTGTTGGAGCGGGTCCAGAGGAGGCCACAAAAATGCTCCGAGGGCTGGAGCACCTCTGCTACGAGGACAGGCTGAGAGAGTTGGGGCTGTTCAGCCTGGAGAAGAGAAGGCTGCGGGGAGACCTTAGTGCGGCCTTGCAGTGCTTCAAGGGGGCCTATAGGAAAGATGGGGACAGGCTTTTTAGCAAGGCCTGTGGTGACAGGACAAGGGGTAATGGTTTTAAACTAAAGGAGGGGAGATTTAGGCCAGATATAAGGAAGACATTTTTTACAATGCGGGTGGTGAAGCACTGGAACAGGTTGCCCAGAGAGGTGGTAGATGCCCCATCCCTGGAAACATTCCAGGTCAGGTTGGACGGGGCTCTGAGCAACCTGATCTGGTTAAAGATGTCCCTGCTCACTGCAGGGGGGTTGGACTAGATGACCTCTAAAGGTCCCTTCCAACCCAAAGCATTCTATGATTCTATGATTCTATTTTTCTGCAACACGTTTGGTAAGCTCCACAATGCTGAGATTAGAAAAGGACACTACACCAATAAAACCAAAATCCTTATAAAGCCTTTGATGAAAACATGAGGTTAGTACGTTTCCTTCAATATACTTTGGTTTTTAAAATGCACTATTCCAATCACTTCTCAAAAATGATTTAAGCATATATGGACTAATAACTTGCCACATATTATCAACTGATACATATGTAACAGCACATTACTTTATTAGAAACATTTCCGAGTCTTGCAGAAAGTAAAACATGGATTCAAATAAGCATGGTTTCAGTTCTGCAGATGAAAAGCTACCCCAGTTAGTGACACACAGCACCAAGCCATCTGGTGACTTGCAACAATCTCGGCCTGGTTTACGAACAACAAATTAACCCCGATTAATAACATGCCTGGGAAGTGGTTGGACACGGCTATTTCCCACGAAGGCACTATTTTAATAAATCTCCTACACCCAAATGTTATACACAATTTCACTACACTTTACCACTTGCAACTTTTTATTTGTAACTGGGCATTTGCTCCCTGTCACCACCCAACTCCCCTCGCCTGAGCAGGTCGTGCTTTTTAGCTCCACGCAGCTAATGTGTGCTGGAGAAATCTACTTTGTCATTTGTGCCCACGTGAAACTGTGAATGTTGTCAACGCTACATCTGACTGTTGCAGCAGTACCCAGAGGTCCAGTCCAGTCACCATCACACTAAGCATAGTCCTTGCCTCCAAGGAGCTAATTCACAATGAATAATTTAGCTGACAAACTTAGTCTGCTTGAGAAATACCCATGAGCAGATTTCAATTTCTTCAACCATAATCATTAGTCAAAATATGCTGGAATAAAGGTGAGGTGAAAGAGGTTGAGGAAGAAAGATGAGGATAGAAATAAAGGGGATCATACCTGTATTTCTGGATAGCACAGCATGACTTCAGGCTCCTAATTTCTATTCCTTACACCCAATGTATGAAATTAATTTGGGCAGGAGAGAGAGAAAAAGCCTTTCCAGACTATAAAACTAGCTTAGATCAGAACTAAAGAACTAATATAAATTTCACCACTTTCCATTCCAAGTACAAGATTGTCTTCTTTAATTATGTTTTTTCTATCACACAGAGGCACCAGAATGCCTGTAAGGAGAGGTGGAAAATCCTACTTAGTCCCTACCCCACATGCAGAATTCTGCAGCGGAAATCACACCGCCCATGCATCCAGGTGTGTGATGCAAGTGCAAACGCACGCTGGGCCAGCCACAAGTTGGGTACAACTCACCCTGGACGTACGCCTGTCCTACGGCAATGTGCTCGTGCATTCTGACTGAGGATGGCCACATCTTTGCTCAGATCATGTGCACCACCCTTAAGTGCTCTTCATGCATAGTGCCCCAGCTAAGAGATTTAGGGTGACTGAAAGAGGGAGAAATTGTCCATGACAGGAGATATTAGTCCACTACTGAACGGGTTCAGACTACAGGAAGAAACAGAGTAGGACCAATAGCTACTGCAATACCTACCATTGACTGCTGCACTTCCTGAGTTAATATAATGTTTTCCAAACACATAGGATTTGTCATACTGTATGCAAGACTAACATATCTAAAGGAAGACTCTTGCTTCCTCTACAAAACACAAGCAGAGCTAAAATAAGAGCCTAATTCTGGGCTTGTTGCACGTCTGCCAGAGTGACTATACACTGACTGCAACCAAGCTACTGCAGAATTACATCGATATACTTACACAACAATATTGCCCCAAACATAAAAATACTTAACATCTGATTTATCCCTTATCACGTGACTTTACTGCTGCAGGTTTATGGCCTTGAGGACGTATATGCCACTTTTTTCTCAAGTCTAATGTCTGACCTGCAATCTGAATTTCTCTAGGAAAGGAAAAGGAACTAAATTGTATTTTACTGTTAACTAGTAATTGCTTTTTTTTGTTCAAGTAAAATAAAGCATTTCTTTGATTAAAAATGAGCACATTGCACTTACGATATTGTGTAAGTGACTGAGAACTGATTCCCTGACTCATAATGATCATATGCCATTTTTAAGACTGGACACTGAAACATACAGTGTCCGCCTTCCCTTTATTCCTTCGACACAGAACACCAATTCTGAATTAAAAAAAAAGTCTTCCCGCTCCCTTCCTTCCCCTCTCTTCAGCAAGTTTGGCAGCCAGATTACTGCCGCAGAAGCGAGCATGAGCATGTGTAAGCTCTGCGCTGTATTAGCAGAATTTTTTGACAGGCTGCTTTATTTTTCTAAACGTGGCAGAGGGATGTTTGTTATATTTCTTATACATGTGAGGTTAACAGTGAATATCAGACACAGCGATCAGTCAGAACTAAAAACGTCATTTACAAATCCACATTCTAAATGTCCCTTTCGGAAAGATGATGTTTTGGGTAAATAATTGCTCAGGATTGTCTAGAAGGAAGCTTATCAACCCAAGTACCTCCCAGGCAGGCAGCAGTTCAGTCTGCTAAGGACACAACTCTGTATGGAGCTGCTTCAAAGACAGAAAAGATAACTAGACAGAGCTGCCTTGGAGGCAGGTCATCAACAAGGGGATCTCTCCTAGACAGGTACCTGTTCTTGTCTGCCTGGAAAGTGAGTTATGAGCCTTTGTACAGCACCTTTCAGGCAAGCAACTTATTCAGGTCTGCCTAGAAGGCAGGTCAGCATGCAGATATGCCTAACAGGCACAGAACTATGCAAGTTTGCCTCTCCATACCTTCAAAGATCCCAAGACAACTCAAGAATTTAATGATTTCAGCAGAAAGCCATTATTTGCTGTAAGAAATCATTTCCAGTACAATTGCTGGATATGTCAAACAGCAGTTTCTTTAATGACACACTCTTAATGCCAGATACAAGAGCAGAATTCCTCTTTACAAGGTTCTGGTAGTATTCTTAATACAAAAGGTAATGTTGCTTTATAAGATTTGGCAGTGGGTTACTACAGAGAGCAAAATGTCCAAAAGAACAGGCAAGTACAACTGGAAAAAAGAAAACTGACAGTAGACACACTAAGCAATTATACCTACTCTACCCGTATAAACACAGATGTTGGCCTACTGCTTTCTCTCCCATCAATGTAAGTAACAGCAATGACTGCAGTGGAGGTTTAGATAGAATTGGCAAAAGCGATAAAATTAATTTAAATAGCATTCACTTCAAAAGGATTAAAAATTTTAAAAATCTCCCATCAGGAAGGACTTTAGCAAAGCCATAATGTTAATCACTCAACTAGACAGCTTTTTAATAAAGATGAAGAGCTGACGTTGCACGTAACAGAGGTATGCTTTCAGTGCATCGTGAATGCATACAGCTCTCCATCAGGTATGCTCAATTCAGGGTTTCAAGTTTTCTTCATGACAATATTATCTGCATTTTCACTTTTTCCGTGAAAGCTGAGATGGCACACAAGCCAGAAGTTCTGGACCGGTGTTTGAAACACCGTGATGGTGTGTGCTGGCCCAAAAGTGAAGAAGTCGTCTTGGACAGACAGCGGTTAGTGACAGTCTGAGGTGAGAAAGAAAAAACTGTGGCGTTAATCAGCACTTGTTTATTATGGAAAGGTTGTATATCTCTGAGAAAGATTCAGCAGCATCTATTGTGAGGGAAGAGCACTGGTTTAGACAGTGGGCCGGCAGTGGGCCATTCCAGCCTACTGGGACCCCATAAAGCAGCTTGGAAGCTCTAGTTATTTTAAAAGAAAGAGAAGCACGAAAGAAGAGACCTACAAGGCTCCAAAATGTGCTGTAAGATAGTAAATTGGGCACATTTTAGGGGGAAAGCAGGGCATATTCAGAAAACGCAAGGCAAACAGTGCTTGTTTAAACTAAAACAAAACCGTTTGGTTTAATTCAGAGCACCAGTAAGCCACTCTTTAAGCCTGCACAATATTTAGACTCAGGATATGAGACCCTGCACTTGTGTTATGCAGGACCACCTGGTCTGCCAACTGTCAGCAGGAATCTTAATGAGAGTGACTTATCTTTTCCAAGTGATATCCCCATAGGCACCAGAAGAAAGGTCAAATAATCTTTGTAGAGGGTTTTCTGTGTCTGAGCTTGATCTTTGGTGTGCAATCTGTAACATATGTAAAAGACTTACCACATAACAATCAAGAAAAAAATTCTGTAGGTATAAAACCACAAAAAATAGGATTCATCCTTATACTTGCAGTATACATGAGATTGTCATAGTCTGCACAGCCCCCTAATCTAAATAGCTTAGTCAAACTTATTTTACATGATCCTATCTACACTGATAGAGCTAAAAATTCATACCAAAAGCATAAAACTGGCATCATTCCATGTTTGTTTGGCATTATAGAATACCCTTTTAAGCTTTCAGACTGTAAACTCTTTGTTTACCATAAGTCACCTATTACTTATTAAACTGTATTATTCCAGCTCCAAAGAACCACTGAACAGACATATTCACCAACAGCTGTGGATTTAGGCTTCCAAAACACTCTTTTCAATTAAAGGACATGTTTTTTAGAGAAAATTCTATTTTAAGTAGATCACTGTTTGGGTTTTGTTTTATTTTTTCCAATTTGTGAAATTATCTGCCTTCCCTTTCAGGTTTAATTAGTAATTGACTAAAGGAACTTTTTAGAAGACTTTCCACATCCCTATCTAAGGAAAGATAAAAGTAGTATCTACCCCCACTGCCTCAAATGTGAGTAAAAGGTCAGGGATGAGATGATTTTATTCTAAACTGCCTTTCCCATACTCTGCTACTGGGACCAAAAGAGTTCCTAAAGCACCTCAGAGATATCTAAGGGCTGATTTAATCTGTTCAAACTGAAATAGCCCCGCAGAGGTCCTCTCCAGCTGAAGATCAGATGAATACCATGTCTTGCCAGATGCTACAAACAGCCTATGCATCCACCTCTTCACTGGTATAGCCTGCTAACCAGTTTAAGATTTAAATCTCTTTTAAATCTTTCAGGCTTCTTGCAGGCGCTGTACTGGATTTAGTAGGTAGGTCTCAAAATTTTAGTTCTGAATCTTATGCAACATTTTTGTGTTATCCACAGAGTGCCTGGTAAACAGAAGCCATTTCACAAAACCGTTCTGGCATATCCACAGACATTTCTTATGCTGGAGCAGAGGAGATGGGGGTACCAGGCAATGCTGGCACTGCGTGACACTGCTGGTCGGCCGTGGCCGTGCCTGGGCATGCAACTACGCATTAGCAGCTCACACGTCTGCCAGGCTGCGCTGGGAAAGGTGGCTCCAGTACACCTATTTCTCCACATGGCACTGAAAAGGTGGCTGTCTTCTTTACAATACACATTCAAAACTGAAATAGCTTTATGTTTTTACACACAAACACACACACACACATATATTCCACTTCAACTTCTCTTACAAAAATTGAGAATATAAAGGAATTTACCTTCACACCCTGCGTCTAATGTCAGTGTAATATTTCCAACAGCAGCTTAAAATAGGCTTCCCCATGGTATCAGTTTGGAACCAAAGGGATTTCTAACCAGTGAGGACCAACTCTTGTATTCTGCTTTTGTAACACTGAGCAATTATGAAGTAACCTTAAAATTTTGCCTACAGTTCAGCAATTGATTATCATTCTGATTATGCCATCAGCTACACTAGGGCAGAGGCAGATTAACTCGAGTGGTGACAATGAAGTCAGTCCTGACTTGAACCTGAGTGACTGAAATCTAATCTGTCCTCTAATCTAATTTGAACTATGGAATCATGTTCACAGATGTCTTCATTAACAGAGCGTAAGTGTTCAACTGAAGCGCTAAGGAGAATAAAGTGAAGTATATAAAGAATGTCAAATTTTGAGTATCTTCATAGGAGGACACTCAAGAAGCTAAGAAGAGGGAAAGAAACCATACAAACAACTTTGGTTGTGGTTACATTGCAGAAGCTCCAGTAATTATACAGTCAATTATATTTCTTTCATGGGTTTTTTGATATCTTTGCATTTGTCAGCTCTAAGAACTTGAAAGAACCTGTTGAAAATACACCCTTTAAAGTATCTACAAAATCTGTAGAGCAGTACAGTGCTCTTCATAAAAGGATATTGTAAAACTACAACTATGAAAAAAAAAGCTTTCTTTGCAAGATCTAGCAACGATGGGGAGGGGAAGATGGAACAAATCAAATGGCAATAAGCATTTCAAAGTGATTGCAATAGTTGTTCCACACAAGTGGACAATTCTACATCTCGTGTTCATGTTCACTATTACAGCAGCCGAGTATGTTTTATAACTAAAATTCAGTTGCATTTCTACAGTAGTATTCCACCTTTATTAAAAAAAAAAAAAACAACAAACAAATACTGGTCTGTATGACAATTCTATGCCTATTTAATAATATATGCTCTACCCTTATACTTCCCAGTGACCTAGAAAACTCCAGGGAAGACAGAAAAACTAGATTCTCCATCAGTGATCCAAGCCGATAAGCCTGGATCATAAAACATTGCGAAACAGACCTAGCAAACCATTAGTCTCTGAAAAGGCAAAAACATGGAATGTGGGGTAGTAAGACATTACACAGACTGACCATCACACTGACAGCATCTGGAAGTGGACAGAAAGAGCACAAGCTGTTGGTACTTTGTCATAGGAAAAGTTTGAAGAGTCCACAACACTTTGCTGGATGGTGCTCCAAGTCCCCCTTCTCTATAAAACCAAACAGAGCACATTTCAGCAGTGTATGTTTGAGGCATGGATTCACATGGCAAAGTACGGAACAGCAGAAGAGCCCCTCCTAGCTATATAAAGAGACACGAGCAACCACAGCTTTCATCAACGGTCTGGATTCTCACCAACATGTGGATTTCCAATCGGATTGGCAAAGGATCTCAGCCCCCAAACTACACACCGCAGCTGAACGTTACAGACAACGTCTTCCCAACCGCCGATCAAGCTCAGCTGGGACAGATTTAATAAGCAATGAAATAAGGGAGCAGGCGGGGAGAGCTCCGGCTGCATTCAGCTTTAATGAACAAAAAAGTCTCTGCACAAATACTGCTTGCAGAACATTCTGTTTCCGAGGGCAGGTATACTGTCCTTATATTGTTTCAATTTGACAGAGAAAAGAATATGCCTTGTCATCATTCTGCTGAATGCAACCACGATCAAAAATTACTTCTGAGGCAGTTAATAACAACTTTGAGAGTATCAGCAGAATCCTGTAAAACACCACTTAGATTTGGCAAGTTTAAACGGTTTTGAAATAACAGGTGAATAATATATTCGGATTTGCCTCCGTGGGCAGACAGAGCATAGAAAATTACTGTAAGACAAATTTTTTGACAAAAACTCAAGATAAACAACTCAGCTCCTTTTTGTCAAGAGTAACAGAGTGGGCGTATAAATAAAATGCAGTAGGCAGGATGTCTCTGGAGTTTAACAAGGCCTCTAGCACTCCACCACACAGAAAACTCATTAACACACCGGAGAATCATGGCACAGATCAATTGAGATGAAGAACAGAGATTGTAAGTGAAGAGATTGCAAGTGAAGAGATAAGTGTCATGCTAAATTTGGCTGGGTAGAATATCAAGAAGGGACTTGTTAGATCCCACATTAATCAACTACCAGCAGTCCAGGGCAGAGCTGATCCTGCTCCTCCCTTACCTGGGAAATTGCATTGCGGTAGCAGACTGCTAGTTCAAAATGTGTAGAGGATATTTATTAAAATCTGGAAGGTTCACCATCCCACCTGACATGACTTAAACACATGAAGCCTTAAATCCACCTCATGTTTAACCTTTCCTCATTTAACGTGCTCTGTGCAACTCCTCCTCCAAAAAATTCTCTTGTTCCGTTCCTTATTTTGACGACTACTCAATCTTCTCTCCTTAAAATCATTCTCTTACAGAACCTCTATAGGGTAAAATGCCATTTAAAAGATTCTTCGATCAACGTGTATCCTATGGCAGTCATATTTATTAAGAATGACAATAAAAATGACAACTCCATCATCCAGGTTTGTTGTGAAGGACAGAAGTAGTTGTCACAGCCAGCCAAAGTCACCGACAGACACGTAATGAATAACATTTTGTCAAATGTATTACTCTCAACTGTGTGGACATTTCCAGCCATCAACATTCTTTATCTGTTTCTCTGTGCTAGATCCCTCTGGACTCTCCCTTGAATCTGTCAAATGTGACCAAAATATCTCACGGACCTGCTTTATCAGGTAGCACTGCATAAGAAGTATCCCGGATACTTCTGGAAGTATCCCGTGCAAACGGAAGCATCGCAGATTGCTCCACACAAGCTTGCATGCCTGGTGCCTGTTCACGAGGGAGAACAGCTCACAACAATACCAAAATTCAGGGTTGGTCAATATTCCTCCCCTGTGAGGAAGGGAGCCCCGTAGCCACTTGAAGAACCCATGCGAATGGATGGCTGATCTGTGTTTTGAGTGCCTGCCATGGCTCGGAAATCTGTACTACAGACCTGTGCTACTTTTGCCTGCAACACATACATACCTTCCCGTACATATGTGCAATACCGTATATGGAAATAAATTAATACATATGTTTAATGACTTTGATGGTGAACACAAACAATGAAGAGTATAGTCCTCTGAAAACATGGCATGCAGCAAGAGAGCACCATGGTGTGAGCCAGAAAAATATGAACAGTTATGCAAAAAAAATTTTGTCTATAGGATTATGGTGTATTTCTGCTCTTGAGTAAACAAGAGAATCTGACTGAAGTCTGTGTGACCTGCAGGCACAGAATGACGCCGTAAACGTTCAAGTCCTGTTTTTTAAAGGCATTTTTGTCTCTAAATGTCTTTTTTTTTTTTACAAATGAAACAATTTTGGGTTATTCTTTCTATGTAATGGAAATACATTTGGAAGGCTTCCTGGCTGTGACCAGAGACGTTCTGAGCCACTAATTTAGATTTGTTCCTTTTGTTATCCTCTAATTAACTTGCTCTCTTCATAGGTATAGCTTTTCCAAATTCTCTTCTTCCAGATTCTTCTTTTTTTTTAATGTACTTCCTATTAACACAGTTATTCAAAAAATAAAGGCAAATCAAAGAAATACCAGGCACTAGACTGCAACTATATCAATTAGATATTTCGTATTTCCAGTCTTTTGAATATAGTTGAATGCTTCCTTACAACGGCCATCAGATATCTTTCTCCGTGTAGCATGAAGGCAAATTTCTGGCAAAACCTTATCACTACACATAAAATACTGCCCACTCTTCTGCTTTACATTCATACAGCCCCATTCTTGCTTGTTATTAGCAATTCAGCAAATTGTAAAATAACAGCAATCTTGCGTTACTGCACCTTCCTTGAGGAATATGCTCCCCCTAGCACTTGCATAAATGTTATCCCAATCAATAACCTAGTAATTAAAGTCACCAGCTTTTTGGCCCCTTTACAAGTCTCCTTATCTGAAAAAACATTTCCTGCTCTACTTTTTCAAACTGCCTCGGAAAAAGAACGAGAATCATTTGGCCACCCCTTTGTCCTTAACCTCTGAATTAGCGGTTGCTGTAATGTCAGTGAAAATCGTTCTGGTTTTCTGTGCAGACACAGCACCATTTTCTTCCTGAGTATTGCTTACTCCTTTTCTCATTCTTCTAGTTTATCAATAAGCCATAAATTCTGATTTTGTTAATACCAGTAGTAGTTTTGTCTCGGGGTTCTGAAACTGCTGGGGATTTTTTGTTGAGTGGTTTTGGTTTTGTTTTACTTCCAGTAATTAAACAAAAAAACCAAAGAAACTTAAACACTAAGGACAGGAGAACACTGGTAAGCAAATGATGGAGCTTGACAAACAATCAATTATCTACACTGCTCAGCTACCAGAACACGTCAAGGATGAAATCCTGCCTCCATTAAAGTCAATGGGAGTTTGGTCATTGACTGCAACTGAGCTAGAATTTTACTCTAGAAATATTGTGTGTGACTAAATGGGAGAAACCCACACGGAAGACTTACCTGGGAACTTCATTTCTCAGGAAACTAAAAGCAGCACTTCTAAGATTTGAAATTCAACTTCAGAACTTTCTAGATCATTTACTTTTTAAAAGGTTAAGCAGACAGAAGATAGAGCTTTTAACACTATGGAAGTATGACAGTTATATTCACATACTCTAGGGAAAACTATCACTTGCACGATTTTGAACACGGCTTTCCCCAGCATCTGATGATGAAGGGCCACATCCTGCTCTGCACCCCAGAGGAACCCCCTTGGCTCAATGGCACGGCACACACCTGCCCATCCAGCCTCGTATTTCTGCAGCAGCCTTTGCTAGCAAAGTACCTCAACATGGAGCTAAGTTTATTGCATCGACATTTCATTGCGGAAATCAAAAATCTCAAAAACATCCTCTGACGGGAAATCAAAACCTTTTCCCCCTCTCTCTCCCAAGTAGAACCATAGAATCATAGAATCATAGAATGCTTTGGGTTGGAAGGGACCTTTAGAGGTCATCTAGTCCAACCCCCCTACTACTATTATTTAGTAATATAAATAAAAATCATATTAAAGCAGTTTTTCTCATTAATACGCCAAGGTATGGCACAGTCGCAATTGGCTGACAGAGCTGCTTGTCCATTTTTGCCTACAACCTCTGCCCAAAGGGAAAGGGGCAACAAACGTAAACCGGCACTTTGCCACTCCAGCAGATGAACGTGGCGCATAGATGTGGCCGTGCCTGTTGGTACTAGCTGTATTTTGAGAGGGCATGACTCCCAGCCAAATATGTCAAAGCAGCTGTCTACCCTAAGCGTGCGCACCCGTGGTTAAAGAGATACGACTCTGCTAATCCAGCCCTCATTTGAGAAGAAGGATGAATATTTAGACACCACCACCACCACAAAATAAGCTTCTGGGACCGTAAAAAACCAGTCAGTCAAGGCTGCTTAATCAGGTAGAGATGATTCATTTGAGAAAACCTGCACCATGACCTTTCATGAGTTTCTGAGTGCAGACAGGCTGTCAAATTTTTATGGAGAAAAGAGGTGTAATCAACTAGTGCTTATGATGACCTTTTAATAAGTAAATGGTGAGGCAGGCACACGTTCTGAACAGAATAAGAAATTGGATTTGTATGTGTGCCTAGTGTTTGCCAGGGAAGGTGATGAAATCCACCCCCGTGCTTGTTCTGTTAGCCCGCTCCAACTAATATACATACACACACGTATATATATATACATACGCACATCGGGAACAGCGCAGGGGAGCGCAGGCTTGGTAAAAACTGCTAAAGTTTTCCCACCCTGCGAAGAGAGGAGGGCCGGCCACGCTGCCACTCGCGGGAAAACTGCGCCCGTGGGAGCCCCCAGGCCCCCGCGGCCCCCGCTCCGGCGCGGCCGGGCAGGGCAGGGCGCCCGGGGCCTGCACAAACCGCCGGCCCCGACAGCGGGGAGGCGGAGGAGACGGGGATTCCCCGCAGGAGCCAGGGCCGGCCCGGGCCCAGGGCCCCTCGCTGCCGCGGCGACAGGTGCGGCGGCGGCCCCCGGCTAAAAGCAGCGA
>VYZW01035441.1:97803-109347 GCA_013401315.1 Balaeniceps rex | reverse complement strand
TCGGCGCCCTCCGCCGGCTCATCCCCACCCGGCCGGCCGACCGCCGGCTCTCCAAGGTGGAGACGCTGCGCCTGGCCTCCAGCTACATCTCGCACCTGGCCAACGTGCTGCTGCTGCAGCGGCGGCAGGCCGAGGGCACGGCCGCTGCCCAGCCCTGCCCGCAGCCCTGCCCGCAGCCGGGCGCCGCCGCGCCGCGGCCCATCTGCACCTTCTGCCTCAGCGAGCAGCGGAAGCGGGTAAGGGCCGGCTCCCCAGCATCGCTTTTCGGGCACGGTTTTGCAGAGGGTGGTTATCGGTTTCCACCACGGGTTTGGGACCGTCCCAACCGAGGGTCAAGGGGCGTCCTTGGTACCTCCTAACCTGTGCTTTTTACCCCTCATACAGCACCGAGAAGGAGAGAAACCGCTGCCTGGTCCAGCTTTAAGCGGACACTGAATCGGCTGCGAATCTCGTGCAAACCTTGCGCTGACTGCACTGCTGCTCTGGGTAACGTCACCGCACTCACGCTGTACGTTTACATTTGAAAAACGCAGTCCTAAAAGAGTTACTTTTTAAGCCTACACACTTCGTTTCACTTTGTGACAGGCTTATTCAGGGTATTTCGCAAATGAAATCGAACGCTGTTGCGACAGTTTGCACCTGGTGCGGCAGCTATTTTAGTGCGAGAAATGTTAAACCTAAGCAGCCAAGCCCTGATCCTGATGTCTCCTAAACCTGTGTCACACGATGAAACTTGAACTTCCAAACAGACAGTGTCTCCTGTCAGGGGAAGCTGTCATGAACACGTCGTGCTGTATGCCTTCAGCCCAGCTTGGGCTGCACGCAGCGCTGCCGCCCACTCCTCCAGCTGCACGCTAATTCTTGCGGTGGGGGGCTGATACCGACAGCTGACGTGCTTGAGAGGTTTGAACGATGCTGGGAGATTATTTTAAGGTGTTCACAGAAAGTCGGGAAACTTCCAGTGAAAGCACCACGGTTCGCTGTGCGCGCAAGGCACGGCAGCACAGCGACACGGGACGTAGCCAGGACAGGAGAGGAAAGTGGAGAAGCGCTGCGTAAGCAATGCTCTTTTCTTATTAATGGTGCGAGTCGTGCCAGTCCTTTAAATAGCATGGGATATTCCTAAATCTGTCTGGCAAGCACGGGGTGGGGAGGGTTTCCCAAGGGCTCTCCACATTTACCCGTCACCCGGGTCATTCCCAAATTGTGCCTGTACATCACTGATGTCATTTATCTCCCTGCAGTTTATTAACTTGTATACTTTTTTTTTTTTTAGAAGTAAGTCTAAAAAGCAAATATGCATGTTATGTTTTCATATGTTTTAGCAGCAGGCTAAAATCTTGAACCCCAGGAATGGCGGATTTTAAAAAAATATATAGTTAGTTCAATTTTGCAATGTTTTTTGTAGTTATTTATAATATATTTAATTAATCTTTAACTTGTTACTTTGGGAGGCACTCTGTATTCTTTAAAAGCCCAGTAACTGTACCCCTCTGAGAAGTGCTGCAAAGAATACTTGTCTCTTTTTTCCCCTCCCCTGATGCCATCTGTTCAGTTCTCCCAGCCAGCCCTGCTGCTTTAGCCAGACGTGAGGACTGAAGAAGCAGCGCTGTGTTGCTCACTTTACTCTCTGCATAGAATTTTCTCTTCTTCCCCTAAATAAGTGCAACACAAATCCTGGCATTTATTATGAAGAACTTGGCAAGAACAAGGTCTTGGTATATTGCTCATGCAACTTCACATTTTTAGTTTTCCTTCTCCCCTCCCCAACACGCACTGACCACCTTTCCTTTATCACGATGAGGAAAAATCTGTTGTACCTACAGAACCTGCCGTAAACTTCTCCTTTAAAATCCTAATCAAAGAACAATACCGAAGCAAAGTTCCAGCGATTCCACATCGCGTTGGTCTATTCACTTATGAAAAGCTACATGCTGTATTTTCCTGGATTGAGAAGAGTTTTTTGGTTTTGAAAGGTTTCTATCATCATTTTTTTTTAATAGGGAACTTTAAATTGCTGCCAGATTATGATCTTTGTTTTGCTTTGGCATTGATTCATGAAGCTGGAACTCTTTCATGTTTATATAGAGTGCTTTTTAATTTTTGTATTGTGTCGGCGTGTGTGTGTGGGTATAGATTTCTACAAACAAGTCTTCCTGGTTTTTTTTTCTTAATGAATTTGAAAAAGTTTGTCTTTTAAAACATTATTTACTTTATAATTAAAGCTGTAAAGCTTACAGTTAAGCTCTACATTCTTATGAACACATTAAACCAAAGCATCTGACCTGCTTTACAGACAATTAATACTAATCTATTCATTTAGCTGTATCATTCAGTATGATACCCTAAAATGGCAAAAAATAATGCAATTTCAAGCATTTTTAGGAGAACTTTGCATTGCGTATGCTCTGAATTCTGCAATTCGTAAGAAAGACAACAAAATTCATTATTTCAGGTTTTCAAAAGGTTGTGATGTTATTGCAGTTTTAAGAGTTTTAAGAGTAGTTTTTGGCGAATGCAGCATATTTGGATTTAATAGGATATCTCTATACTTAGTTATTAAAGGAAATGAGTATAAAAAAGTGAGATCCACTTTTGCACCACAGTATTAGCTGAAAGCTCATGACTTGAAACTCTCGTGAATAGTTTGCACAATTGTACAGGAATTTGATGTTCTCATTTTAAATGGGTTTCCATCTCCCTGATTTTGTACGTTTATACAAAATGATTTTTCAATGACAAAAGCAGGAGCAGGCTGTACGACTTGGCCAGATCTCCTGTTTAATGTGGCGCAGTGTAGCATTAAATTCTTCTCTCTTTACTCAGGATAAACTGTTGAATTCAACTGGGCTTGAAGATTTCAGTATAATGCTCAGGGTTTCAATTACTAAATAATATTGGAATTGCAGTAACACTGATTGATTGTGGCAGAAATTAGACCCCAGAGCACTGTGGCCCAAATATTCATGGTATAGACATATAATATCTATCCAAAACAATTACGACAGTGATTTCTCTGAGGAACAGACCCCAAGCCTGCATTTATACGTATGTAACACTGTGTATTTAAATGGGGACGAATAGGAACAGATCCTTACCTTTGCTGAAGTTTGTTTATAATGTAAAACTTCTCTACCCCCAGGAGCAAAAAAAGATACGGGATTGAGCTGTTACTATGTAATGGGTTTTCTATAAACCTAGGGAAAAATAATTGAATTTCTAGAGGCACAGATGAATTGAGTGCTCAGATTTCACATATAAGGAGCTCACTCATCATTAGGTATTGTACTGAATTTTTACTGTATGAGTTTGTGTGTCTTATCAGTTCTATTTTTTTAATCACTTGGTGGAGAGGCATTGTTCGTGGCATGCACAAATATATATTTATAAGCCAGAATTTTGAAGCTCAGCTGTCTAAGAGCGAGTACCTTACTTGACAGTCAGGCATTGGAATGATGTGAGTTTTTCCAGAGGTGCCAAGCACCCTCTTGTTCTGCTGAAGACACTCTTTTTTCCACATATTTGTAAGTGCATTCTGTTCTGTATGTGTGAACAGAGGCATGCCTAATGCCAATCCCATCTTTGTTTTCCTGTAAACACTTGGCTATTCAATTTATATGATGCATGAATAAAGCAGAAATGGTGAGATATACACCATTTGATCTTAGATCCTATTAAATGACTGTTAAAATATTCCAAGCATAGTACTTTGTATAAATCATTGTACTTAGCCTGGTACATCACAGTATAAAAACAGCATCAAGTAAAATGAATAAATCATGTTGTTTGATTTTACTGGTTAAGTTTCAAGAAGTATTTGAACATAGTACTTGGTTATTTATGAATTAATCAGAATGTAAGTCAAAGTACTTTCATATGTTAGCTACTATTTTCAGTTCTGTTCTACAAAATGGAAGTTTCTAATACCTTCTTGGAAAATCTTCTTTACAAAAATCTGTATTTGTTTGCAAAATCTGCTTATATTTGCTAAAATAAACAGTATTTTTGTTACTAATTTAAACAATAAACTATGAACACTAAGGTGGAAGTTCTCTTCTATAGCCATCTCAGTTAAGATACAAGTATTTAATCTTTTTCTTTACCTTTTTCAAATCTATTTATACAAGATTTCAGCAGTGTATATATGTATGTATGTATGTAGAAGCATGGCCCGCAGGTCAAGGGAGGTGACTCTGCCCCTCTGCTCTGCTCTGGTGAGACCCCACCGTTAGCCCTGCGTCCAGCTCTGGAGCCCTCGGCGCAGGAAAGACATGGAGCTGTTGGAGCAGGTCCAGAGGAGGCCACAAAAATGATCCGAGGGCTGGAGCCCCTCTGCTACGAGGACAGGCTGAGAGAGTTGGGGCTGTTCAGCCTGAAGAAGAGAAGGCTGCGGGGAGACCTTATTGCGGCCTTTCAGTGCTTAAAGGGGGCCTATAGGAAAGATGGGGACAGGCTTTTTAGCAGGGCCTGTTGCGATAGGACAAGGGGTAATGGTTTTAAACTAAAGGAGGGGAGATTTAGGCTAGATATAAGGAAAAAATTTTTTACACTGAGGGTGGTGAAGCACTGGCACAGGTTGCCCAGAGAGGTGGTAGATGCCCCATCCCTGGAAACATTCAAGGTCAGGTTGGACGGGGCTCTGAGCAACCTGATCTAGTTGAAGATGTCCCTATTCAGGGCAGAGGGGTTGGACTGGATGACCTTTAAAGGTCCCTTCCAGCCCAAACTATTCTATGATTCTATGTATGTACGTACATACTGCAGGGCTGCCAGAATGGTTGCGTAAGACCAGCAGCTTTTAAACCTTTAACCATGGACCAGCTTTGTTTTGGAGGTAGCATTCTGATCGTATAAGGTCTCCCTCTCTTTAGCACTGAGAGAGTGACACTAAGTGTCTACGCTAATACTTAAGGTTGAGCTATCCAGCCCACACACAAGCCACTTATCCCCCCTGTATCTACTCCCACTACCAAAGCTTGACGCATTGAGCTTCAGATTTCTAATATGGCACTAAACATGCATCCTAGGTGCTTTCATGAAATTGTAGGGTTTGATCTGCAAGCTATGCATCTCTCCTAGGCTGCTTGGTGTACATTGGCAGTAGAGAAGGAAAGTGGGTAGAAAGCTCGGAAAAATGAACAAGGGGGTTTCTCTGCTCAGGGCCTGCACGACATAGTAAGTACCAAATACTGGGGGAGTTGGAGGGAGGGAAAGGATGGAGGAAGGATAGAGAGAGAAGAAGGGAAGAGGTTGATTTACCAATGGAAGTTCAGCAGTTTCCAGCATCAGGCTAAACAAGCCCGTACATAAGCTAAAGAGCCCATAGTATGAGTAGTCAGTGCCATGTTTCCCCATAAGTAATTTTCTTTGAATGTTACGTGTTTGTGACCAGAAGGATTCATGGTTCCTAAGGCAGCAAATAGGACATCACTGCAAGAGGAAAAGCTGCTCAGCCAAGTGACTACTTTAAAAGTCTGCCAAATTTACCCTTTGAAAAGACCTTCTAGTCATCAAAATGATTCTCTGTGGCCCTTTCTGAAAGGCAAATAGTAAATAATAAATCTTTAATCATCGTACTTAATCTTACGTCGTCACATACTCCCCCTTTATATATACTCCATATGAGACTGTATGAGCCACTTCACAGAAGCCATAAAAAGTGAAGCGTAAATTAGAGTCCACTGAAAATTTGAGACACAAAAATCTTTGATGCCATTGGTTACTAGATTCTTTCAAAATAGACATTCAACTTCCTTCCACAAAAAAAAAAGCTCTTTTCTGTGTTTTGGCCTGTTGCTCTGTGAGACACTAGACACTATGTTGACAGAATCTCGCAAAAAAATATAAAACCTAAAACGGCTGTCTAAATACCACTTTTCAAAAGACAGTAGTAACATCTTGATTGATAGTAAAGAGCTAGTGGATAATACAAGGCTGAGAAAGAGTTTATATAAAATTAGCTAAAACAGACAACATACTACCAAGGCAAAAGATCTGGGGGATATATTATACCAGGAATCCTTTGAAGGTTGAAGAAAAGTGTTTCTAAAGAATCAACATGGGGATTGTGGGGGAGGAAGAGAAAATTATTACTGGGATAAAAAATACCATAGAGATTTGTGAAAGCTAAGGGAAAAAAAAAAAACACTACTTAATAGTGAGAAGAACTGAACTGGCTGCTCTGAACATATTTCTTCAAAAACTTTTTCAAAATTTGGATATACGTACATAGCCAGGCAGCCCAGTGTCTTATTTCAAATGAAATCCTTTAGCTATTACAACATAATACAGAGTTTCAGAAACCTTGAAGATTCATACCACTTTTGAAGTTGTACAGTAATGAATACAGGCTTCCTCAGGAGAGGAAGGAGAAAGAGAGGGCATTGATAAAGAAGAGTAACCGGCAGCCCACCAAGGAGGACATTATCTGTGTTGCCAAGAGAAATCCCAGTTCAAGTCCAGGTCAACACTTACCCTTACAAATGCTCTAATCATTGTAACCCTCCCTCATTCTCCTGCCTGGAGTGTATACGAGGCGTATTTGGTGTCTATTCTGAGACTCCCAACCAGCCTCCGGTGAGAGGTAGGTATCTCAGATCTGCAAGAACCATGGTGCAACTGGGCATGAGCTGGGCAACCAAAGGGGTTTTTGTTGTTGTTTTAATGAATATTTAGATATTTATCATAATTTAGGCAACTAGGAAAGGTCCTTATGAAGCGCTGTGCTTCAATTAGGTACCTAAATGACACCTAATTGAAAATCAGGATGTATGCATGCATGCATTTTCTCCAGCAGAAGGCCAATTTAAGGCAGTCCTTCCTCCAGCTTCTCTTTCCTGACTCCTCAGTTGTGTCACTGGGTCACTGGAACTTTTTGTGGACTGAAGCCACATGAGATAAATCATTTATGTTAAAAAACAACGACAACAACAACAACAACAACAAAATCCAAACAAATAAACCAAAAAAACACACAAAAAAAGAACCCAAAGAAATCTGTCTCTTGCAAGTATTTGACATCCTGATACAGGTGAACTATGATTCACCAATGAAAGTGTCCCCTGTTTTGGTGCTAGATAAAATGTTCATGTAACAAAACTTAAGATACCAGTTGCTTTAGAAAGGCCTTATCTTCTCCCATTCATTTACTACGTTCACATCACAGTAGGGTTGTGAGGTTTTAATTAAACATTTGGAAATTGCTATGGGTTCTTCCAAAGGAGAAGCCAATATAAATAAGACAATTACACGGAAATGGGTGATGAAATAAGTAAGCGATAAAAGTAATTCTACTTGTTATGGCATCTCTCTCCAACATCTGATTGTCTTTCCTTCACATTATTAAAATAAACCCTACTTTCCAAGCATATGTATGCAGATCATTTTTAAATGCAAAGATTACAGAAAAAGGTAATTCTTTCAAGAAAAGAATTGTGCTTGGCAGAAAGGGTAGGCATCTGTCAGGCCCAGATAAGATCAGACAGCTGTGCTCTATCCTGAAAGGGTGTCATGAAGCTAGGTTTTCCTAGGGAAATAACATCTTTGGTATGAAAAGCAGCAAAATGTAATGAAGTCTCCAAACAAATAAGTAGAGAAAACAGAAACTCTCAGAGCTCATTTTTATCTAAAATACCAACCCTATATCAAGAGAAAAAATGCAGGATGAGAGGAGGATAACATCTTTACCCAACAGTAAAAAATAAGGGGTGGGAGGATCATCTCCGTTTATATTCTCAATCAAATTAATCCTTTAGATTAGAATCAAAGGTAAGAGGCAACTTCAGCAGCAATAATCACTGCAGAGAGCCATTAGGATAGTAAGAGGGCTGGGACACATGACACCTAGGACAGGCTACGGGAAGAGAGGTGGTTAAAATGGAGACGAGAAAGAAAGCTAGATGGAAATCTAACAGCAGTCTTGCAACAGCTAAAGGGGAAGGCAGAGCCAGGCTTTTCTGAGAGGCGCACAATGAAGGGACAAGCAGCAATAATCACCAGTTTCAATAAGGTAATTTTTTTTTTTTGGACTTAAGGAAAAATGTTCCTCGCCACAAGCATGGTTGAGCACTGGAACAGGTTGACCAGGGAGGCTGTGGAAGCCTCCTCCTTGGAGAGTTTCAGAACGTGACAGGGCAAGGCCCCGAGCAGTCTGGTCTAACTTTGACATCACCCTTGCTTTGAAAATAGAAGATGTATTGAATAACTCAAGAGGCCCTTTTCAATCTAATTTTTCATATGATTCTATGAAATGATGAGCTTATGGTTCTCTGGAAAGGAAGACTGTAGAACAGAATAATAAGAAAAACTTGAAAAATGCAATGACTTCACAGGAAAAATCTATACTTCTGGCCAGTGCCAGGACCTATTATTCCAGGTGAAAATGAGGGGCATCCAGGTATGCATGTCAACAGGAGAGTGAAAAAGGTTCCTGGAGACAGGAGGAACTGAACATGCCTATAAAGCGGATTTCCAAAACCAGAAACAGTCAGAGGCAGGGCTCTACTTCTATCAGAAAGACCTCTCAGGTCTGTTCTGGGCTTGAATTGGTAAAAAGGCTTTAATGATTTGTTTGGATGATGGATTAAGATTTAAATTTACAGGTGATAGCTTCGGAGGGTAGGATTAGAATTAGAGATGAACTTAAAAAGAAAAATAAAAGAAATGTTCTTAAAAAGATGCATTTCAATATAGAAATATACATAGTACTATACATGGAGAGGAATAATCTACTGCACAAACAGATGATGGAGAATGACAAGCAGAAAATGATTTTTGAAGGGTCGCATATCACAAACATGACAAGCTTTTGCAAGAAAAGTAAACCTCACACAGGATGCACTATTTTCTACGATTATTAGAACTTCCATGAGTTCTATCTGAAATGGCTGGCTGGGTGGAAAATCTGTTAAAAATTGTAACTTAAAAGAATACTATGTGTAGAGAAAAACGTAGTCTTAACTACTGTGTCTGTGCAAATGAAATGTTGGAGGGGGACTTGAGACTGTGAACGCCAGACTAGGTAACAGTGACAGAGGATATCTGTATCTTATTAACTAACAAAGGTCTACTGAAGGTACCTGCCGTACTATAAAAAGAAGTTATGAGTCCCTGAAATTTCCAAGGGTAACATTTAAAGAACATGTGGTGCTGCTAGTGATTGGAGCCTGAGNATCATGACAAGAGGTATAACAAACTGATTGAAGATATAGACATGGGAAACAGGAGCCAGGCTGCAGGGTAGTAAGGTCCTACTGTGTGCTGTTTTGTTACCACTGCAACCGATTATTTTTATTTGCCACACTTCTCAAAGAAAATCTGAGTGGAAAAGATAGGCTTTAATAACAGGTGCTGTGAAAGATAAGAGCATAAGTGAGAGTTTCTGGCTGATGTAAGAGGCAGTCTCTGGAACGCTCGGTATCTATACTGGCTAGGCGCTAAGCACCAACCTTGGACTAGCCGAGCGTAGGTCAGGACCACTGAAGCACCAGCAGTGGCCAGCAAGACAGACCCAAAGAGAAACAGCCAACAAAAGCAATTCACAGCATTCCTGCGCTGCACAAAATACAGCTGAATCCAGCTAAAGTCAGGATAAAAATCAAGACTACTTTTCTGCTACATAAAGCATGTTACTGCTTATTTTAGCATCTGTAATGAGATGAAGCAGAAATAAAATGCATGTTATGGTGTGCCTTTACATTCCAGCAAATGCCGTAACATTGCAGTGTACTTCATTACATGAGACAATCCATTGATTGGCACATTTCAGCTGTCATTAACATATTACAAATGAGCAGATCCTCGTCTGGGCAGAAACTATTTCTCACTGCCATCCTGGTGTGTTCATCTGTACTCATGTGGCCCAGCCTTCCCCAGGATGGGAAATACATAGGAAAAATGATTTAACAAATTACTAGTGTTAGGAAAACACCAGCGCTCTTGAAATGTTTTAATTAAGCTGGTTAAAACGTTTAATTAGAACTATTTAAAAGGCCCATTCTCATTTCCATTATGGACTTTAAAGATCTTATGGCCTCAAAGAGTATAAAGGGGTCCAAAAGTAGCCGTAATGTAAATAAGAATTACCGACCTTATTTTCACTGGCGTTATTTATAGTTAGTGATCTTCTCGTGGTGGCTTAATTATCATCTGATTCTAAAAGGCTAATAATTTCCCTCTATTTCCCTCCAGATCTGGTTTTCTTTCATAACTAATTTAACAGATGCCAAAAATAAAAAAAAAAAAAAGAAAAAAAAGGAAGCTTAAGAGTCTAAGTAATGTAGGAAATGAAGGCTGTTAGAAGTCAAAGTTGGGCAATTCCTGCACCAGTGATTTGGAGTTTGTTGCCCACCACCTCCATCTGCTGAAAGTTACTGTCTGTACCAGCAGAAACAGATAAATCTTGGAGGTACCACTGTTCCTGGACTGATACTATAGCTTAAACTAGATCAATAACAGTTTCAAAGGACACATTAGACTGTTAGTTGTGGTGGTTAAAGATCCAATTACTTTTGCCAGCTCTGCTAGCCACTTACTAACCTCTGCCGCAGGAAAGAACATACAGTTAGGGCAATAGCTTCTAAAACTGTACAGTCAGGAATTGCCAGAACTTACCTGTCAATACCCAAAACCATTTGAATTTCAGCAAGACTTAGGTCTTTGAAAAAGAAATTGAGGGTTTACGGAAAAAAAAATGCAAGTATTCATATGCTGATTAAAAATGACAATGTATACAAAGACATGACATCTACATACATCCTAACACCCTTCTGTGTATGTACTTCTAGACCAACCATTACCTGAACTGCACTAAAACTGACCAGCGTTGAAATGAGCAGGAACACAAGAGACCAACTTTGTGTATTCCAAATTGAGAAGATGATCATACTAATGCAGAATAATTATAGGGGTGAACATCAGCTAGGAAGTGATGAACAGTGTGTATGACCTCTACGTGGTTGCTACCAGGTTACTTCCATAAACATACTGATGGAGGTATACTCTGTCCCCGCTGAACAGGACAAGCCATGCAGCCAGGTCGCAGAGAGGAGGAGTCAAGAAACAACATGATCTGCTTGGTATATTTGTTCCTTTTTACAGTCCGAAGACATATAATTGAAATACACATTTTGGTGACTTAGCTCAAACCAGCATATTCTGCAATCTCCACCAAGGGGGTCCCTGAACACACAACTGCTGTTCCATAACCAAATGTCAGCAGAGCAGCTGAGCGATCAACGGGCCTGGAAGAAGAAGGGAGAGCTCAGTGCCGACTGGGGGAAAAATAACAAAAAACCCTTCTGTGTGGCTACTTGATGACATATGGTACGTGGTTGGAGCTTTCTTGTGAATCCCTGACAAGTCAATCTGCTATGCAGAATTGGAATATTACCTCAGATAATGTCCAAGTCCTAATTTTTTTCAGGATTGGTACTCCATTATGCTCCCATTTTAGGCAGAAATGAAGCCTACAGCTCAGTTTGCCTCAACATTTAAGGATAGGTTTCAGTTTCTAATAACTCTGTGTCACCTTGGAAAATTAAAATA
>VYZW01035441.1:78547-92941 GCA_013401315.1 Balaeniceps rex | reverse complement strand
TCTATTTGTAGGCAAATGAGCATATGCAAGGCAAACACAGAGCCATCATGTTTTCTGTAATATTCCATGTGCAGCTGTGAATGCTTGCATTAATGCCAGTTAATCTGCAGAGCTATGAAGTGAGGGAAGGGACTGTTGGCCATGGTACTGGAGTTATCTACTACTCTTCAAACACTGTAACTGAATCCTTCACATCCTCCTGGACTCTACCAGAACTGAGCAGATGGAGCCTCACTAAGCTGCTCATTCAAACACAAATGCATAATAAAGCAATAAACATTAAGGGTTTGACATGATACCAAAGCAGAGGAAAAGGAGTAGTTTTACTGAAAGTGCTTCTCACTTATATCTTTCTGTGGTGCTTCTAGTAGAGCGAAGAGTCCATGGCTTAAACCAGGACTAGCAGCATACAATTAAATCGAAGTAAATCTGGTTTACATTAAAAAACAATAAAATGAAAACCAAAGAAAAGACCGTGTGCACCAGCATAGTCTGACTCGGCTTTTATGTGATGCATCAACTTCAAGCAGCTCTGCAGTTTTCTGAGTTTTTGCATCCTTGCAATTAAGGCAGAACTTATTCCTTACCACCTGCACTAAGAGGATGCCTTTCAGCTTGCTTTTGGGGTTTTTTTGAAAGGCCTGACACTTTTCTCTTTCATTCCTACTCCAGCTGAAATTTGGATTTTTTTTTCCCTTTCCAGCAGTCAAAGCTTTAGAGAACAAATAAAATGAGGACGAAAAATCCTTCTGCTCAGCTTTTTAATTTAAAGATTTTTGTGCTCTCATTTTCTTTATTTTTTTTTAAATTCCTTGAAATCTTAGGGTCAGTAGAAAATGTGCCATTTAAGTATTTCTTTTTCCTGAAACCATAGCAGAAACCATCCATCCCTTTGGGATAAACAAGCTGAGAGAAGACTTTCTTTTGTTCTCCTTGCCATGACTGAAGCGAAATTGCTTGCACGACTGGATTCTAACTTCATTTTAAAGGGGTTTTCTTAATAAATGGAAAATAGGCGTCAGACTATATAGAAAGATAGACTGGGGCAGAAAAGGAGAAGAGATCCACAAGAAGAATACACTTCAAAAGAGTTTTCTCCTACTTTGTGGATATCATATTCTAATTCTGACATATACTTCCTCCCCATAGAGTAATTCTGACTGCAAACTTTTTCATATCAGCTCTTTTGAGTTTAAGAACATTTTCACATAATTAGTGATCTTGTGCATTCCAGCCCCTTACATGTGGCCTTACCGTTTTGTGAGGATGCATTCCTATCTCATTTTGTTAAATACCCTGAGGACAATATTAGTTGCAACACAGTTAGGCAAGGAAGAGAATGTGAAATGGAGTCTTAATTCTGAATTCCCTGACCAATCTTGTTGTTCAAATAGAAATAAAGAGTATGGAAGAAATCCAAACAGGAGAAGGAGAACACAGTTTTTAGTGCTTATTCAAAGGATAACGATGTCCTAAGGGAGCTAATAAAAGAAAATGAAATTGTACAAAGGACACCTCCAGTACATCTAGTAAATCTTGTAGGAAAACACAATGACAAAAATCAATAATAAAAAACTATTTGCAAGGATGCTAAATAAAGCAAGTTAGGAACATGCCCTTTTGAAATGCTTATACTGTGGCTGAGTTCTAAGACTTCAAAATCATTATTCGTAATCCAGGTTGAAATTCAATAAAGATATTTAGCCAGTGTTTACCTCTTCTTTTATGCAACCTGAGTTTATATAAATTACCAGGGAAAGAGAAAACGTGGCAAACCTCTACAGCATAGGACACACCATGTACAGTTTCTGCTCAAAAAAATTTTTGCATTTGCCCAAAAGATGTATGCATGTTTAAGGAAGGTAGTCCATGCGCTATTTTGCTCCATTTGCATAGATGATTACTCCTGTTAAAGCTTGTTGATTTTTGTGCAAGAAGAACAGCAAAACAAAAGCGTGAGTTCAGAACAACAAAGTAGCATGCTGCACCGCTTCACAAATACACCAACTACGCAAAGTGCAAGAGTATTCCAAAATCAGCCTGACTATTCTACGTAGCAGGCATAGCAGTGTATTTTTTATACTCTACTCATTTAAAAGGGATAATCAGATTTTCATCAAATTGTTACCACAATTATCTGTTTCTATTGATACTAAGCGCAATAAAAGTAGAGTCTAAATGGGTTTCAAAAAAAAAACAACCCAGAAAACATACATACTACTAGCCCAATACTTATATGCATAAAACAACTTATATTCAGTAGCGATCACAGTACACCTCTCTGTTTTAAGAGCCAAGTTCCTATATACTTATGCAGTGCTTTGAACTTGGCAAAGTTTTTTCATTGAATTGTTTTGAATAAGACCTGCACACTTCAGCAATATTCATGTTTTCAGGTAATCCAAAATTCATCTCAAATTTCAAAGAGGATTCATATGTAAAGTATTGGCATTTTAAGTGGCTGACTGTCAAATGATTGAGTGGCTCATCTGTCAAATGATATATCTTAAAAATTACAGCAAAAGCCTGGTTTTAGAATATTTAAGGTCTGGTCATGCATTCCAGTTTATCAATACCAATGAAGCTTGGTAAAACATAGAGGCTGTGGTTGAAGTTCATATTAATATAGCACAAGGTCCCAAGGAAGACTTTCTGTCTCACTAAAAGCTTTTTTAAAGATTTAACTAGAAAAATGCTAACGTGTGAGATTTCTCTGCACTGGACCCACATTTACCCTGGAAGTTTCCCGCACATTGTCACAGTTATTAAAAATGAATACAAATACAAAATATACAACGAAAAGTCCTTTTTCAGTACTACAATAAGCATGGCATTTACATTTCAGGAACTGCTGAATGATGACAATGATAACTCTGAAATTATTTACTGCAATCAAACTTTGTGCCACTAAAATAACCCTTACTCTAAAATATGCAGCACTAAAGTAAAGTACAGGAAAGGTTCAAGGAAAAAGCCCTTGGTACTTATTCTTATTGCATCATATTTTATAACTTAAAGACTAGATGTATCCAAGTCTTAGAACATTTAATACTTATATTTCCACCTCCTATTTTCCCTTGAGGTGTGCTTTATCACATGGGTGCACAACTGAGCAGGGATGGTCTGACTGACCTCTCCCTTCTCTTAAAAGTCCAAGATTAATTCCCACTTACTATAAATGATCAAAGTTTTATGGACTAATGGCAGTTTAAAATACTTTTTTTTCCACTTTTACTGCAATCCTGTCATTAAGACTAACAATCTAAAGTAGCTAAGAGAATGAGTAAGCAAGATGATTTACACAGATGATAGTGCAATGGTAAGAAATGGGGAAAGATTCTTTGAATTTTTTTGTAGCTGAGCCATTCAAAAGATTTACACCAAGGTCTCTAAGTGAGAAGAGAGCATTGCCAAAGAGGTCTGGCAAGCTCTTCTATCAATAAAATAGTCTGCCCCATAAATTTAGCCAAACCCTCAGCTTAAAACCTGATTAAAAGCTAGAAGGAACTTGCTTTGTTATCAGAGCTAGCCCACCAACCCAGTATCCAAACAGACTGCCTATAAAAATCAGACAGGATAGCAACACTTGTATAAAATCTTCACCACCATTGCATGTCCTATACTTTTCCATGAGGCCATGTACAAAAATTGAGGAAATATTTAGCATGAGAGAGCACAGGTTCTAATACAGGACAAAGTTGTGTTGAAATTATTTAGGGCTGGGCACAGCATTAAAACCTTGTATGTTTCTGTACCTGGCTGATCTGTACCTTATACCAAGACTTACAAAAATCTTGCCATACAGAAGACTCATAAAATATGTATGTATCCTTATAAGGTTTTTGGTTTTAACATCTTTCAGAATGTTCTTTAGTTAGAGGTCAATTTAGAACAAGCTTGTATCTTTTTCATATCCCGCCTCCTACCATTTTTGTTCATTAGAAATAGCCTCAGGAGGCAGTAATCAGATCTGGATTCAGGTGTAGGGCAGGTTCAGAGTCAAGGCTTGACTTTATGACTGTACCAGAACATACATTTGGAATTTGAAAGCAGCAGTATTTGATACGGTTCACAACAAAATTTCAAGACAAAACAACAGAAAGAAAACAGGAGGTTTTGTGTTGCTCAGTGTATCAGAACATTATTATTTGTTTGGTGCTAAAAATGGGCTTAAGGTTGTAAAACACGAGTGTTTTGACAGACCTTGCTTCAAGATCAGCTGTTCATGACATTTCCATCAACTTGGATTGCAGCCATCCAGATCTAGAAAACAGGTGCCATCCAATTTTGGACTTCATACAAAATAAAAGAGTAGGGATAGACGCTCATATGCACTCACCCTCACCCTGAAACTCTGACTAAAGTGATGAACTTTATACAGGGCACTCCAACAGTCACATTCTAGTAGGAAGAAAAGCAAGGGGCCAAAGTGGTGGACAAGGAAAAGATCCTGTTTGTTGCTCGGTCTTTTTGTGCCATAGTAGTTCACACATTTCTGCTGTCTGAGGGCAGCAGGTTGCCACCATTTAAACATCCCTGAGCTAAATTCTTTAACCCCCAAACAGAAATTTCTATATAGAAAGAAATCCACAGGGATGGTAGCCAGGTTAGCTTGCTGACCACTGCATACGTCCTGTGCAATTTTACACTGCAAGCTGATTCAGGACACAGCCTTGGATAACTGGTCTACCATAGTAGCCTTGAGTTTCTACAGAAATGTGTAATAAGCAGCTGAATACAGGAATTGTTGTGCTCCTTTAGCCAAACAAGGATGGAAGAGAAAGACACCAAAAAGGGGGGACATCGCCCGCTCCCAGCTCCATAACCAACACCACCTTTTTCAGATCACTGCTGCTATTTGGCAGTCTATAGGCAGGCAGAAATGTCAGGGAATTTCAACCATTCTGGTTACACAAAGGTTACAAACACTGCTGGCAGCATTTACATATAAGTCCTTGGAATGAAGCAGACCCCACTCCTCTTTCTGCTCAGCCTTTCCTCAACTGAACTTTGAGCACTTTGAGGTCCAGCTGCCAGTTCTCCAGCTTTTGCCCAGGTCTTGGACTACATACTGGACAGTATCAACACCCAGCTGTAAATTAGTGTCACAAAATCCAGTTATCAGCATAGTAGAATAATACAAAAAATTCATAGGGAGCCAACACTGCATCAAAGGAAAGTCAGCTTACAAGTCTTATTGTCAATCTTTCATCTTCATCACAGAATTAAACCCCTCTATCCAAACACAAACATTATCTATTGCTCTCTAAATTACATTTAGTGTGTCTGGTGGTATTCTGAATGAGACAGGCAAAAAACCACTGAAGATTTCTCATGAGAGTGCTTGCCAATTTTTTTCTCATTTTTTGGTCAGAATTCTGAGTTTTAGCAAATAAATGCACTGTTTCAAATAATAAGAGAACCTGTCCCAGCATTGCATGCGTTCATTTGAAAACATGCATTCACACGGGCATAAGGAAGACTCTAAAGACAGGTATGTCCTGTAAACAAGAAACAGGACAGAATGTGAACTTCATAACAAAGTTTTAACTGAACACAGAGATTTTAAACTATTTTAGGAAAATGCTTGTTTCACATTCATCAAAAAAGCCACTTATCAACCATCAACAAGATGGACAAATCAGGCAAAGCTGGGAAATGGGAGAAGATGACTTAGGGAACAAGAGGATGAGATGTTTGGGAGGACATGATGGGAAACAAGCGGAGGTACAGTTTGTACACAGCAGATAGATAAGCTCCCAGCACTGGGAACAAGGGCTCACATGAGATGCTTTGGACTGCTTATGCCATTTCACTCCTTAAGAGTCAATACTTGTTTCAAAAAGCTAAGAGATTCTAGATGTTTCTGCAGTTTGGGAGGGATACCTCTTCTGCAATTGCAAATTGTATTGGGTTTGCGTGGCAAGGTTTTGGTAGCGGGGGGGCTACAGGGGTGGCTTCTGTGAGAAGTTGCTAGAAGCTTCCCCTATGTCCGATAGAGCCAATGCCAGCTGGCTCCAAGACGGACCCACCGCTGCCCGAGGCTGAGCCCATCAGCGATGGTGGTAGCGCCTCTGGGATAACATATTTAAGCGGGGGGGAGAACAGGGGGACACAAACTGCATCTGGAGTGAGGATTGAGAATATGTGAGAGGAATGACTCTGCAGACACCAAGGTCAGTGAAGAAGGAGGGGAGGAGGTGCTCCAGGCACCGGAGCAGAGATTCCCCTGCAGCCCCTGGTGAAGACCATGGTGAGGCAGGCTGTCCCCCTGCAGCCCATGGAGGTCCATGGTGGAGCAGATATCCACCTGCAGCCCATGGAGGCAGATGTGCCCAAAGGAGGCTGTGACCCTGTGGGAAGCCCGTGCTGGAGCAGGCTCCTGGCAGGACCTGTGGCCCCATGGAGAGAGGAGCCCATGCTGGAGCAGGGGAAGAGTGTGAGGAGTCCTCCCCCTGAGGAGGAAGGAGCAGCAGAGACAACGTGTGATGAACTGACCCCAACCCCCATTCCCCATCCCCCTGCGCCGCTCGGGGGGAGCAGGGAGAGAAAATCGGGAGTGAAGCTGATCCCAGGAAGAAGGGAGGAGTGGGGGGAAGGTGTTTTAAGACTTGGTTTTATTTCTCATTACCCTACTCAGTTTTGATTGGTAATAAATTAAACTGATTTTTCCCCAAGTCGAGTCTGTTTTGCCCATGACAGTAATTGCTGAGTGATCTCCCTGTCCTTATCTCAACCCAGGAGCTTTTTGTTATATTTTCTCTCCTCTGACCAGTTGAGAAGGGCAGTGATAGAGCGGCTTGGTGGGCACTTGGCGTCCAGCCAGGGTCAACCCACCACACAAATACGTCAACTCACTAATGGCAGATGGTAAGCTTGGTCATAAGCAGAATGATTTTGATCGAGTTGTCAGGATTTTTATATAGGTTCCTTTTTCATGGGAATGAAGAAAGAATTGCATGTATGTCTTCATTCATATACAAAATATTTAGGAAAATTTAGCAGGCAACTTTCATAGAAACACAGTATCTTCCTCCCCCTCCCCCCCACCCCACCCTTAGTGTGTTGTATAGCAGTCTGGGAAACCAAAACAGATCACGTATTGAAAAACAGTTTTCAGAACAATTCATTAAAAGCACTGAAGAATGCTTGTTGCTTACATATTCTCCCCAGATGATGTGTTGACTGCACATATACAAGCCCTCATTCCTTACAGACCTGGTCCCAAGAGGTTGAGTGAGAGAGTTAAAAGTGGTAAGACACATTACTCATTCAAGTATGTGAAGTTAGATAGGTTCAGAGGGGATTAAAAATGTCATTTTTGCTACTGAATCTCTTTCACGCTAAGTACTGTTTGCTGCACACGTTCATACAACGTTCCCCTTTGGCTGCACAATTGTTAGCTTTCAGATTTGTAGAACCGTTTCAAATCTCAAGTATCTTACTTGAGGGAAATGCTGCATATTTCTCTTGTTTTCAGCGTGTTGGGAAAGAGATGAAACTTATTTATAAAGAAATGGTTTATCTTCTCCCACATTTTCCCTCTAATGCGACATACAATTTTTTTCATACTGCATACTGATGACTAGCGGACTATTGCGATTTATAGCACTTGTTTCACTCATTTTCATTGCAATTTTTTGATTCTGAACAAATTTTTTTTTTGCTCGACTTTGTCTTTCAATTACTGCTTTGTCTTCTATAGCATATCAATTTAAAGAAAAAGTTATGAAATAAAATTTGTTCCAGAGTGCCTATGGTACCTTTTGCCAGTAGATGGCAGCATGTTGCTGCTGAGCTCGTACGGCCTCTGTGCAAAATGCCTACAGGGGAAACAAACTTTCAGACAGAAATAGCTGGGTCTTTGTAAATTCATATTCCTATATATTCTCTCACAGCAAAATACTGTAGTCATGTCTCTTAGAAGTCCTTCAGGGGCTGAGTCAAAGAGTGACGTTTTCCTTGATTCTTGGTTTGGTTTTGGGTTTTGGTTGTGGGGTTTTGGTTGGGTTTCGTTGTTTGGTTGGTTGGGTTTTTTTCAAACTAGTGTTTCTCAGAAATTAAAAGATTTCTGGAAAGCAGAGATAAGCTGGGTGAAGTCTCTTGGTACAGATACTTGGAAAGGTTTGTAAATTTGGAATTCCAGCCCTGTATCTGCAGTTCAGGACATTATTTCTAGCAACAAAACTGTCCCGGCCTCTTCAGAATTCTTGACCACATAAGATATTTTCCTGATATCAAACAATATACACACATACGCAACAATTTCTCCCTTTCCTACCTGCATAAAAGCAGCAGCAGTATATCTATGAGTATACACCTAACAAATATAAAATAATGAATTCCCAAATTTTACTACTCTCTTAAGTGCTTTCCATATGATATTTTTAATATAAACAAAACCAAAGTAAGCAGTATGTACAGATTTCATTCATTCTAAATTCCTATTTCTTTGCGTTTTCAAAAACAAAACGGGCTTAAGATAATGAGCAGGGCTATCCGCACTTGCAATCTGTGGTTTGCTCCTATGAGTAAGCAATTACATTAAATGCTGTGGGCAACGTAACAAAAGTGCATTTTTCTCTCTCTTGTATGCAAGGCTTATTTCAACTCATGTGATGTGGTTCTTTCAGGTTAGGAAGTTTAGGCTGTATTTATAACAGAGTTTTCACAGTGTATAGGCAGCCTTCTCTCTCCTACCCCTATTAACAGAGCCTGGATATATCCTTTTCGCTTTCTGACAATATAGCAGCTTAACAGTATATTTGACTGGTAAGTTTATAAAAGTGCAAAGAATCAACAACCAGCTCACGCATCCCCTGTGTCATGTTGATGCTACAGCCAGAATGACTTGGCCATTTCAAAACACATGTTAAGGAAACGAGAATCTATTTTGGATTGTTAGTGGTTTTTTCTTACCTGAAATGATCTTCTCCTGTCCCTCAGAAGCAGCTAAAATTCCACTTTTTCCACATTGCAAGTAGCAGCTGCTTCAGCACTGTAGTGAAAGCAAGCCCTTCTGTCAAACAATGTAGTGCTTTTATATTACAACATATCACACACACAATTGATCTTAATAAAGCAAGGCCTCAGGAGGGCCTTGTAACATGTGAAAGCATATAGATTTTTTTAAAGCAGCAAGTCCATTTGGTTTGAGCTTGTAAGGGTACTTTGCATGGCTCCCACGCCAGAGGTATGATAGCTGGAGTGTGCAGCATTGATGGAAATGCTGGCTGTGAAGCCTATGCTCCTGGTGGGCTCATGCACTAGAGCCACAGGGTCCTCCAAGCCTCTGAGGTCTGGGCACCCAGAGTGGGGCCTCTCCCTACCCAGCTCCTGCTGCCCCAGGACTCAGCGCCTGTCAGGAGGAGCATGTGCTCCCCCAAGCTTCTCCTTGGAGCTCCTTGGATTATTTAGTCTCTCAAAGTCCATCTGTCAAGGAGCAGAAGTTGAGACCAGCTGCTCGTTCATGGAGAGCATCACCAGGCAATTATTGCCATAGACTATCTCAAAAAGTCCAAATTTCAATATGCCTTTGAAATTCAGCATACTTTGAGCTGAAATAGACAAACTGCAAAGACAGACGTAAAAATCCTTTGTACTGTTAAGCAGTATTAATGGAGTAAAATGATGATGGATTTAAAGACCCCCAAGGTAATGACAATTTAAATGGTAACAATTACAGTGATGAACAGTCAAAAAGGTCTGCATCAACCTAATACTGTAAACAAAGGCAAACAGATTTTCCACTTCTCCAATTTCTAACTCTGCCCTAATATATCCTACTTGCAACTATTGCTTCCCAGTTTCCGAGCATACCTTACATTCAGCATGGCAACTGATGACACAATTCTTTATCGCTTTGATAAACACTCTTCTCACCCTCTGATTTCTTTTTTATAACCTCTTTTTCCTTATTACCTTACCATTAATCTCTATTTCCTCCCTGACTTCCCTTTCCCCGTGTTTCCCCCCTGGTTTCTTCATAGAATCATAGAATGCTTTGGGTTGGAAGGGACCTTTAGAGGTCATCCAGTCCAACCCCCCTGCAGTCAGCAGGGACATCTTTAACCAGATCAGGTTGCTCAGAGCCCCGTCCAACCTGACCTGGAATGTTTCCAGGGATGGGGCCTCCACCACCTCTCTGGGCACCCTGTTCCAGTGCTTCACCACCCTCATTGTAAAAAATTTTTTCCTTATATCTAGCCTAAATCTCCCCTCCTTTAGTTTAAAACCATTAGTCCTTGTCCTGTCACAACAGGCCTTACTAAAAAGACTGTCCCCAGGTCCTAATAAGTTTGATGTATCGTAATATTGGGGGAAGGGAGGAATCTTCTCTGAAGTAGTATTTAACAAAAATAAGGTTAAAAGAGGGGCAACAGGATCTAATGTCATTATATATTTAAATATTGCTAATAGAGCATGAGCAGGCATGCCAGAATTCACCAGCTGTCCCTAAAGGTGCAAGCCAGCTTTCTGTCTCCTCACATTATAGCCCAGTTTAACCTCTGTTGTAACATATCTCAGCACAAGAAGATTATAAAATCTGCTCCACTAGAACTGGAGCTCTAATTTATCTGCTTTCAGAAATACGTTGTTCTGTAGAGTTAGAAATGTAAAGATCACATTCAGTGTTATAGATCGCTAACACAGCAGAAGTTTAATAGTATTATAATATTTGTTAAAGCAGAGTGGATGAGCTTGCATAACAGGAGAAGATATCTATCTATATAGATATATAGATAAAAATATATATGTATATAATAATATACATTTATAAATAATATTTTCTATATGGATGAACTATGATACCATAAAAAATAAGCAGTATTTGGCTTAAATTTGAGTCATGCATGGGAAATAGTTCTGAACATAGAAACATGCAAGAAATTAAGCCACAATTTGGCAATGGCAAGAAGATAGTTGTGCTGCCTCCAGCTAACAGCACAGCCATTGAGTTGCAGCTAATAATATCTGATCTAGACAATTTCAAATGTTTGGGTTAATTGGCACCTAAATGCAGTTAGAAAACAAGAGATCAAAATTTATAAGGAGCCACATTCTCACTCCCTGCCCCTACTAGTAGGAAGCAAAAATAGGGTCTACAAATTAGAAAGAGAATGAATTTCTAGGCAAGTGTGTGGATGCAAAGAATTCGGATACTTAACTTTGGCTACGTTCGTCTGGGTGTGCAAATTCTAGTGTTTGCCTTTGGCCCAGGCTACCACATGTACCATTTTTCTTGATTGATTCAGTGTCTGAAAAGGATTTAGTCTTGTCTTGGATACCCATGTGGGACAAAATGCTCTCTGGCAGCCTGCTGTGCCTGTATCTCCCAGTCTTCCTTCAAACCATCAGCAAACACAGTTTTACATTGTAAAACAGTTCTCTGAAATTCTTCTCAGGCAAGCTGGTATTTTGTTAAGGGCTTTTTTCACCCAAAGAAGATTATGTGACTGCTCACTTATAAGCATCCTTTAGCAACCACGGCCTTACAATTTGTCTAGGTTAACAACATATGCTGGGTACCACATCTTCAGGAAGCTTCCACAGCTCTGCCAAATGCCATCAGTGGAAGATTACGACAATGAAGTAGGCTTCAGTTCAGCGATCCAACCAGATTCAGTAGTGAGTTCTGTTCTGATGAAGTTCCATTGCAAACGCAGAAGCCCCTGGCAACAATTAACTTTGGCAGATTTTTAGAAATCTGTTTTATGTGGCTGGCTGCTGAAAGCAGAAACCTATTTCACCCATTATGCAATATATAACCAACATCACCACAGGTAAAAGTTTAGAACTGCTCCACATTAAGAAGAAAATACTTCACTCTTCTGTTTAATCCTTCATAATTTTACTGTTAAATAAAATTTCTCAGATTTCATCCAGTCTTTCATAGTGTATTTTCTAATATTGCCTGCATTAGGCAGCCCTTGTCCTTATGTAAGTTCCTGTACCCACAAAACTATTTCACTTAACTGTTTATAAAACGACTTCTCAGTTCTGACACTGCCAGAAACATTTCAGATAAAGTATCTGTCCCTCTCATTCTTTCCTTGTATGCACCACGGAAATTAAGCCAAGTCACAAAAATCAGACTTAGATTGCAAAGAGGCAGTACAGCTACAGAAGCCAGCTGTGATGCAAAAGTGAAGCTTTGACTGGTGGAACTAGAGCTGAACTTCAAAAGCCTAACCACAAAAGGTCTGAAGATTTTTTTAATAACCTGGCCTCATTCTGAAGGAGAAGTAGGAATTAGAAAGGAGAAAGAACGATGCGGGCACATAATCAGCTGAGGTTAAAAGCCGTGCTCAGGCAAACTGAAGGCATGATTTGATGTGGTTTCCTCTGCAGGCGAATTCTTGGGTATATAACGCTCACGCTCTGGGTCACTTTAGGCAACTTTTACCATGCACAAAGAGATTCTGGAAGTAGGGTATACACCATGTAAAAGTACAAACCAACTCATTATTGTCCAGTACATAAAAAAATTGATAGGATTAATGAACTACCAATCCAATGGTTGAGAAGTTCACTGCTCCAGAGATGACATCCAACCAACATTTGCCAGCCAGGCAAATCATGTGGGGCAGCTTTTCTCTATTTGTCCTTGGGACAGGATGATCCTCAGTGCTCCAGAGTTGCCATTTGCGGTCTCCTTGTTTTCTCCTTGGGATTGTATATCTTTCCATGTTTGTTTTTCCTTTTGAATCCTTGAGCTGCCAACTATACCCTTCTCACCTACCTTATCTCTGCAGTTTCACCTTTCTTGTTTTGCACGGCTCTCTTCCATGTAGGCTTTTGCAGCTCTTTCTATCAGTTTTGCAGGTTTCTTAGAAGTCTAAGTCGGGGTTACACAAGCATGCTGTGTGCAAGCTGGGTCTCGGATCACAGACAGCTGAACCCCTGGAAGAAGGGTTACAGCTATGACAGGCTATTCTGGAAAAAACTATTGACATTATCTTATGAAGAGCCATCTCTTTTATTGTCAGATCATGTTGCTGCGAGGGAGCAGAGAGCAACAACACACACTTAATAAAATAAAAGGACCTCTTTGCATCTCATTCAACTCTGACACAGCAGTGATAGCAGCAGATGATTCATTGTTTAGGAGCACTGATCACACAAAAGCAGACAGAAGTACGTAACAGACCTCTTCATTTGTACTAAGAAGTTAAGCAACAATAAGCCTACTTATGCCTGCAGATGGTTCAGTGCCTATAATGTTTGGCTTGGGTTTTAATGCAGAAATATCAAAAGCTGTTAGTGGCAAAGCTGAATGACCTCCTGCCTACAGTCAGTGATTTTCTTTTAATACTGAACACATACTACAGAGTGACTGATCATATTTTGAGTCTCTTTAGGCAGTCACAAATGGGAGGAAAAGAGGCACTAGCTAACTCTCTCTGCCCTGAGGAGTAATTACAGAATAAACCACCGTCAGCCCTCATGGATAAGAACCTGCACACTCTGGGAATGCATCAGCATAGGAAAGGTTGCTGTGTATAACCAGCCTATGCAACATGTGCCAGATGTGACACTGCAGGAAAAACACAGGAAGAAACAAAAAGACATAATAGATACAACAGCCTTACATGCGGCACTCTGTCTCTCTTGTGAGATGAAGAGATTTCCATACCTTACTGCGTAATCTCATCTAACTGCATAAACCCACTGCTTTATTAAGTTGAATAGCTAAATCAGCGTTTTCCACCTTTTCTCAGTTGGCAGACCCTTAAAAATGTTCCAATATTCCAATACCGTAAATGTAAACAAACTTATAATTAGCGTGTTTTTCCCAGTTATTCTTGATCCCTGAAAAGAAATACATTAACCTCAGGACAGCAGATCAGAAGCCACTGAACTAGACCATTTGGCGTAAGCACGGGCCCACGCTTGGACCATTCCCATTCACACATACACAGGGGCTGCTAAAAGAAGCTTGCAGTAAAAGTAGTTGAGTATTTTCAAAGCCCCTCCAACTGCTGTGAAGAGAAGGAAAAACGACAAATACAGCAGACATAAGCCACCTCACTATAATGCTTTTTCTTTTTTTAATGTCCCAGTGTCTTTCTGCTCCTTACAGTAAGGTTTGTCTTGCCAAACACATTGTATTAAGCACTAGCATCAATAGATTTCATCTTGAATATTGGTTGTCCTAGAAAATTAAGTATGGTAAGTGTTTCTAGAAAACTGTTACAAATGCTGTAAACTTGTGGAAATTGCAATTACTAAACAAAAATTCCTGGTAACTTAAAAGCTTTCTGAAGTAACTTTGAAGGAGTCTCTATATGTCAGATTCTACCCACCTAAACTTATGTCCACTATTGCTTTGAAATGACTGGAAGCATTGCTACTGATGACAAAGCATAGAGCGTTATCTGTTTATACCAGTGG
>VYZW01035441.1:3726-67640 GCA_013401315.1 Balaeniceps rex | reverse complement strand
CCAGGATGGTGCACCTGCAGCCCCTGCCCCTCGTCGTGGTCCAGGGCGTCCTCCAGCTCGTAAGTCTCCTTCCCCGCGCCCCCCTGGCCCTTTGCCGCAAGACTTTGGGGGAACCAGCGGCCCTCCCGCCGGGGAGGGTGGCAGGTGCGGTCTCCTGAGGGCTGACTCCGGGCAGCGGGCAGCCTGCTACGGCCCGGCACCTATTTGTATTTCTCTCTCTCTTTTTTTTTTTTTTTTNNNNTTTTTAAAGCGGGTCTGTGCTTTTCCGTGTGTTTGGTGGTCGCTGGGCTTCTTTGGGATCGCGGGGCACTCAGGTGCTCGAGCAAACACCAGCCAGGGATGTCCCGGCACCGGGATGCTCCGGCAGCCGCCGCCGCCGAGCCGGGGGTGCCCGGCTGGATGGGTGCCGAGTAACACCCGAAACTGTCCGTTCCCGAAAAGTTTTCTGCTGTCCTCAAGTGCCTCTGGTCGTGTGCACGACACAGCGGGTTGTGTAGGTAGGGTCACCCGCGCTTTGAAAGCTGCCCCGTTAGTTTCGGCTTGCTGCAGCGCACGCGGAGGTTTTTGTTAATTTTTATTACAAACTCTCGCACATGCCTGTATTATATGCTACATATTCCTTTGCACGCAGCTGGGGGAATTTGGGGACCGACGTTGGTGACAAGGTGAAATGCAGGCTTCAAAACTCAAAGCCGTGTAGGGGGGGAAGCGAAGCGAGGGGCGCGGCTGGAGGCAGGTACGCGGAGAGCGCAGCTTCTCCCTAAGCCGGCGAATTGTCCTGTTCGTGGCCATTAATGCCAGAAAACAAATGGTCTTAATGGTCATGTTGTTATGGCGGGAGAGGTTAAAAAGAGAAAAATTGAATTTGCGAAAGTTTGGCAATCTTCGCTTTAACAAGTGTTGTTACAACGTCGAAATTATTTTTTTTCGGGAGGATGTTAACTACTCCCGTAATTATCTTTGATTCGTGCTGCAAAAGTTATGCCTCTCTTCCCCAGCTGCCTTGTATCTGAAAGTTTGTCACTGTAGTCAATAGGGAGTGCGTAATAAACCTTGAAGGGATTAAACACCCTCCTTAAGAAGTGGAGTCTAATATTACAGCGTGAGTTGATTGATTAGTTTTTGAGGAAGCTTATGTCAAATTCTAATCCGGTTTTGGATTGTGCTTGTCTTGTAATGTTTTTTTTGCTCCAGCACTTTATCATAGCAATGAAGTAGCGAGCTGCAGTCCTGCGATAAGGCACACATTTCTTTCACACTCCTATCCTTTTGGACAAGAAAAGGCTGTTTACATTCTTCACGTTCTTGCAGCCCAGTTTCCAGCTAAACAAGGCGCAGGGGTGAGAGATGGGAAAGGGAAGCGGTAAATGGATTGCAAAGTTGCTAAGCAGAAGGGAAGGAACTAAATAAAAATGCTCCTTCCTCACACCTGCAGCCTCTCTCACTCACTCACACCCTCCTTTTAATTTTTTTTAAACAGATATCAAAAGGATTGATGGAAACTTGTATCAACAGGGATTGGGTTTGTTACTCAGTGTTTTATGGATGTTGAGAAGTTGCTTGCTGTGGTCTTACATGCCTTGAGTGAAGGCTGACTAAAGAAGCAAAGTCGCTGTCTTGAATCAAACAAAAATCATGCGTAGTCAGTGCAGGTTTTCAGGTGGATGTGGCACTCAGCTCACCCAGGAGTATTCATTTTTTCTGCATTCTTTATATACAAACCAGCAAAGTTGCGGGGTCGATTAGTTTTATAGCTTACATAACTTAGTTTAAATAATAAATTAAAGCAAAATGAGAACGTGTGAGATTTTTGAGGCATTTTAGGTATACCTTTTAATGCTAATCTGTTACTAAAAAGTTGTGTAAATGTGTTTCGGCGTACTATTACCAGAACTTCTGGTTACCATCTGGTTAAAGTTACAGCTTATTATAAATAGAGTTTGGAAATATTTGATGCTGGTGGTAATGCATTGAATACAAGTCTCTCTACTATTCTTTGTTCTCTGGCCAGTATTTGGAGTGACTGGTGGCTTCCTGGAATCCATCTGGAATCTAATTAGCAGTTTTAGCAGGCAGGCATTAGTGGTAATAATTCTTGACTTTTTTTTTTGAAACTAAAGATCAACGTGGTTAATATTAATACAACGCTAAAGGCTCAGCATTTCAGCCAAGAAAGAAAAAATTGTGGGTTTCAGTGTTGCAATATGGCAGCATTCTGGTAACCCAGAAATGCTACCACCAGACCCTTCCTGATGGTGCAATCTTAATTTTTAATGAAAACAGAGATGTTAGAATGCAGAATATTTTGGCACTACATTTTAGTGAAGGTAGAAGTACTTTTTTTTTTAATTAGGTGTAACTTCAAAAGCTTGCTTGGCTTTCAAATACAAAAGTGTGTTATCTACTTACCTACTTTTTAAAGATGCACAAATGTAGGATAAAATCCATGTAAAACTTTATAAATTTGAGGAGATGCTAAAGATTATGGCAGACAACTTCACTGGATTTCTGAAAGCAGTGTTAGCTACCTGATTGTTTGTATGCTGTATCTAATATTGTTCCATGAGAAGTTCATGTTTAGTACTTCCTTGAGTATGGATGTATTTTTGTAGCATATTCTTGGATTATTATTTAGATTAATAGATGGTGTATCAGTGTGCGTGCAATATGCATATATTTCCTAAACTACTTTGCATATTTGGGTATATTAAACAGTAAGGAAGCCTGCTGTTGAGTCAGGTTAAGGTGCTAACTTGCTTCTGTATAAACGTGTTCATTTTAAAAGCCAGGTTTACCTTATATTGTCAGTATAGATCAAAACAATAATTTGCAATGCACAGTCAGTACATGTCTGGGTTGTTACTGATAAGACCAAAAATTGTTGCGTTCCATTGTATTATCATTAGTAGGTACTCTTGCTTTACTATTAATTTTCAGTAAGCTTTTCCAATTGTCACATAATTGCTGAATGCCCTGTTAGTTATCTTCTTATAAATAATGGAGTTCTACATGTTCGAAATTGAAAAGACCAAGGTGTTATTATTATATGGTTTATAGTATGGCTGCTAGTGTTTTGTTAAGTTAGTTTTAAATGCCTTTAAGGAGGGGGACTTCTGCCACTTCCCTGGGAGTATTATTTGTCCTTGTAAAGAAATCTTTTTTTGAAAAAAAAAAAAAAGTTGTCACTATTCACAATTTACTTTACATTTTATTAATTTGCACCTTTAAAATGCCATGTTTCATAACATTGTTTAAAATAGCTTATATGGGGTCTTTAAAATGTATGAAATTTACCTCTAAGAAAGAAAGAGGGGGAAAAAAAAAAAGGGCTGTACATAGGCTTTGAATCAAGAAGTAGAGTTTGCTTTAGCTATAGCTAGCTAGTATAGCCACTATTTTCCCTTTGTCTTGGCAAGGTATAGTTACAAACACTCACAGACAGGACAGGGTAATGGGGCACCTTAACTATTTGGTTTTTTCCTGCATCTTTGCGGTCTGAAGTTAAGAAAGGATTACAGCAGCGTTTTCTAGTGCCTATAGTTAAAGTTGCATCAGCATTCCTATTAAGAAACTGTCTTCTAACATTATCATTGGGCAGAGTTGCCACCATGTTATAAACCTAGGAATCAACTATTTTACAAACCCTTAAAAGCAGTTAATTTTTTCCCAGTATTGTTTGTATAGATGAGAAATAATTAGAAAAAAGACAAAGTATGTTATTATGGGTTTTTTCTCCACAAAGACTGAAATACAGCATTTAATATGAGTGAAATTCAATGATAGATTATGTTTGTGTTGGACTTTTGAAGGGCTGGAATTTTTACCTGTAACAAAAAACAATTTGTCAGACAATTAAGTCAAAATTTTTACAGAGGGGTTTTTTTTTAAAAACAGACTTTAACAACTTGACCTGAAAAGAACATTTGTAACTTGCTATAGTACAAGACATTGCTTCATACGCAGAAATAGCTTGAAGACTGAGATAAAGCTGCATTTCCATTTAAAATATGTATACCACGTGAGGCGTAGAAACACAGAGGTATGTTCCTCCTCGCTACTTTAATTTTGTCTCCGTAGCCTTGCAAACATGGTCTGCGTAACATGCCCTTGCAGTGAGAATCAGAAATAGGCACCATGCAAAACTCTCAACTCTGTTTCGGGAAGGTAAATGCTTCCCTCTGGTCATCTTGAAGCACACAGATCAAATTCCATCCCCCTTAATTTCAGGGAGATCTTTGTCATGAAATATACTGGGCCCAGCATTTCATTTGGTTTATTTTGGTATTTTTCTCAATGCTGTAGGCATTGTAAGCCTACATCTCGTTCTTGTGTAATAAAGTAATAGAAGTAACTCAAGGAATGCAGGCAGTTTGAAGTTGAAGACAGCTCAACAAATGCTGCTTTCAGCAGTTTGAGAATTTATTATCCTGAATGAGGAGTTATGTATTAAGGTGGATGGGGCTAGGTTTAGTTTACATAGGAGGTTAACATGCAACACTAAACTCAACTTGTCCTTACGTCACATCTTTTAACCTAGTTCTGTGGACTTGGTGACTGATATTTTTCAGTTTATTTGTAGGTTGACTGGGGCACAGAAAGGTTATAGATCCTATTTAAAATCTGTACAGCAAGTCTGTTTGACTGATGTCCGCTAGACCACAAGATACCCCAGGCTTCCCTAGCACAGGGCACGTAAAATCCAAGTCTCAATCTTTCCACCTGTAACATGGAAAGTATTTGTCTGCCAGTGTAAAGCACTTTGAGAGCTACATGTCAGAGATGTGCTGTAAGTACTTCTTGTTACCGGTAGCACGGTGTAACTGTCAGGGAGGTGAAGCAGAAAGATCAGTGGAGCCCAAACGCTAAATGGGGATGCACTGATCGGTTTCACCTTTCTGTTTTGCTTCCTCAGCCTTGATTTCTGCAAGAAGGGAACTCAGGCATGGGAGTCGAGAGGGTGCAACAGCCAAAACCACTCACTGGTCTGGACTTTTAGGGAATCAAGACCCAGAGAGGTGTAACTCTGCTCTAGGTGCACCAAATTCCTCCTACACTGTTGAAAATTTTGCTCTAATCAACACTTCACAAACAAAAATGCACAAGGAGAAGCAAGAGCCACTCGGCGTGGCACAGCATGGGAAATGAGCACTGGGCAGTCGTAGCCTGTGATCTGTGGGTGACACGTTAACCCGTATTTGACTCTAGTATCGAATAAGACATGGTAGTTCTTGCACACTTCTGGTAAATAGCTGCAATAAGGAAAGATCAGCGTAAGTCTGTGCTGAATGGTTTTAAGACAAAAGCTGTCATTCCATAGGTGTGGGTTGCATCTTGGTCAGAAACAGAGCGAGCTGCTTCTGGTGCTCAGGGAAGACTGTCGCTTCGAGTCTTTCACACATACTTGTCAATGTATCAAAATGAAATGCAGCAAGGAAAAAGGAAGAATTATTTGCCTTTATCACAAAATTGCTGTGATAAGTGACTATTTAAAGCACGTGTACTTCACAGAACAGTGCGTTTCCTCTGTTAATCTGTCTTCTAAGTCCTGATTTTTGCCCACCTCTTTAGCTCACCACTTCGCTATACCCATTATAAAGCAAAAATACTGGCCTTGAACTTTTTACTAGATCAAATCTTGCATAACTGGAAAAAGAGGAAAATGAAAGTTCCTATTCACATGACTGCTATAAATTCATCCTGAACTTGATTTCCAAACATCCCATTTTGGGGCAGCTTTAGCCTTTCACTTCAAATCTTAAATATGCTTGTGTATATTTCCCCATTCTTTGTTCCCATTCCATTTTCATTCTCTTAATTTCCCACCGTGTTTGTAGCTGTAGTTTATGTAGTTTGTTTAGGTAGTTAAAGAATCAATCAGAGTTAAAGAAAATAATGGATTGACCTGCTAGGTAGGTTCTGCAGATGCAGAGCATCACTACTGTTAAGTAAGTCCATGAGAGTCACTTTTCATCCTCTTAGAGTCCCTTTCCCCCAATTTAGCACCTTTCACACTTGCAGGTTTTCTCTGATTATCTATATTCATCCCATTTATCAGTTGTTTCCTTGTGGCTTGTACTTCAGAAACTATTACTGCACCGTTGTAGCACTGAAAACGTGCTAGCATCTGTGCAGAGTCGTGCAACCTGGTCATGCCTGCACACCGAGTCACGCACCTGGGATACACCCTGCATTAAATGAACCGATGGAGGAGGCTCAACATAAGGCTGCAGCCCAGGAGTCTGCACCTTGCGGCAGGACTCCTTGCAGCACGGAGCATCAGCTGGAGCCCTAATGTTCATCTGCTCCTAGACGCCACATACCAGGCACTTGCAGGTCCTGTGCAGAAATATGGGAGTTGTCAGCACTCTGCCAGGTGAGCAAGAGATGGGACAGGGGCGTGGATGAGTTTCTGGGTGAATCCCACACAAAACCTATGAGGTCTGCAGGTAAGGACTTGGAAAACTATGTTAATTCCTTTCCTGTAGGGAATCTTCTTGTGGGCTGGCATTCTGTGTCAGCTATAAGCTCAGTCGCAGTTAACAAAGCGGTTCAAGGAAACAAATTAAGAGTGGAGAGGAAATACAGGGCTATGAAGATGGGTCCACAGTCAAGACTGAGTAGTTTTGTCCTTGCAGCAGAGATTTCAGTGCTGGTATGATGCTCTGCTCTCCCTGGAATGGCAGCGCTTACTGTAAATACAGAATTTGAACGACTTGACTGTAATTTAAGGTAGCATTAAAGAGCTTTAAGAGCTGTAGTTCTTGAGACAGGTTTTCTCTTTGTTCCAAACGATTGGTAGTAATAGAAGCTATTATTAGCAGGGAAGTGAAAATGAAAGAATAGGAAGAAATAAAAAATAAAACTAAGAATCTAATGTCTCTAAAATAAGTTTTTATGTGCAGTGGGACCAATTATGGTTATTGTGTCATTACAGTGCAGAGTTGAGGCTACTTCGAATGCCCTAATTCTGCTTCTCCAGATCCAGCATGTTTGGTTTGTATTTATGATCAGTTGAGAATTTCCTGACTTTATTGTACTTGGTTTTGGTGATGACCAGGTGTTTCTAATACCATGAATCACCAGTATAAACACAACCTTAATTACCCATTATCTAAGAGAATAAAACACTGTGCATAGAAGTGCTTCTATATTTGTTCTGTTATTATGTAGATATAATGGCTTTTTATGGTTTTGATGGAGAAGGAGCTGGCTGTGCTTGAGGCTGACCTGAAGAAAAAGAGCACTGGGGTTTGGCTGAGGGAGTAAGAGGTGACTGTAAGAGAGAGGAAGAAGATGGAAATAAAACAGTCCCCTGGGCAGGTGGAGTGAGCCTGAGCAGTTACTGCAGGAGGACAGGGACAGACAGACCGATGGTAACAAGGGGTATTCCCACAGTTACACCAGCTTCTGCATGTGAGAGGCCGTGGTGGGTCCTTTCTGGTGTTATTCTTCCTACTTGAGAGGATTTGGAAGTGGGAGTTTTCCAACCAGCCCCTCAGTAGGGGAGAGCAAAGAAGGAAGATTTGAGCTCTCTGACTTAGTCCATCTCTTTGATAGTACAAGTGCAACAATCTGGTGATTGCCATGAGCAGTTCTGGGTACTGTTGCTGTTTTCATCCTGTGAAGGGGGATTGGGGAACCACAAAGCTTAGCACCCCAGGAGGGTAAAATATGGGACCTTGGAAATCTTTTTCCCTCTGAGGCTGCCTGGCTCTTTTCTCCTTGCAAACAGCTGCTGATTGCATCTGTTGTTCATTACACGTCTTTGGAAAGTTGGAACTGCTGTTCCCCAGGGGGCTTAGAGGCTCTCATGGCCAGTGATTTGTTTTCGAGCCTTTGGCTGTAGCTGTTACTAATGAGTGTGTTCCTCCACCATTGGCAGCCTTAACCATACAGAGTATTCCCAAGTTGAATTTTCTCCTTACTCCAAGCAGTTGGGTGGTTCTTGGAAGAAGAAACCTTCAGAGATGGTAGTACAGGAATAGGTACATAACAGTAGCTTTATAGTACTCTGTAGTTGGACTTCATGGTAGTTTATAGTCAAGGTGTGTTACATGTGTGCCGTCATTATTCTGGGAAACTGAGGGAACAAAGGCTGGCTCAGCATAACAAAATACAGCCCCAGGGTATGTTTCTCAGCTTCACCTCCAGTGGACAAGAAGAATATTCTGCATAGCAGAACAGACCCTCTCCTCCACTGGCCCGTCTCAATACAAAGACAGAGGCAAGGATGAACTTTGTCAGAGGAGAAGCTGACTTCTCTGATGTGTTTGCATCCATGGTAAATGACCGTATGTTGATTAACATGACTTATCACTTAGGATTTTTAACCCATTACTGTTAAGGTGACACTGTACGTATTTTTCCAAGTTGGATTTTAGTTCTGTACCACATGCTTTCCTCAGATAAAATGCTAATATATTTACATTTTTAATACAATAACACAACAGTTTGGTATTTTTGTCTCCAAAAGACAAGAAAACGTGTAATTAAGAGTATATATTTAAAGTACAATAAACTGTATGTTGGTTATAGTCATCTCGGAGCCATGTATTCAGAAACTGAGTAAATTCAGGGTTTGTACTAAAGAGAATATGTGAATGACATGAAGAAATAGCTTTATGCCTACCCTTAAGTGACACTTTGAGGAGGAAAACATAAAACATAGAAAAACCTCCTGAATATCTTTACAATATATTTTAATATAATTTCGGGACAAAGTATAATTATATTTATTTCATACACTATGGGGCAGACGTTGCATTATTGAGGCCATGGTCTACGTGAGTACATGGAAACTCCCCTGTACTCCCTTGGTTCATGGGGTTCAACCCAGCTCCGGTCTGGAAGTCAAATATGGGAGCACAAGTCGGTGCTGCTAAATCTTGCTGAGAGACCAGAGCGGCAAGGTTTAAACCTAAATATGTCTAAGCAACCTCCAGATATAAATGCAGATTTAAATACAGGAGAAACAATGTACGACTGCTGGTTGTAGGCCACGTAGACGCGTTCCCATGTGTCGGGAAGTTTAGTGTTGCGTGTGAGAAACTAAACTCCTTATTTCAAGGATTTTAATGTTTAATTTGGGGATAATTACAAAATCCTCATCTTGTACTTTATTCTGTTATGGATTTTTAAAATACGCTTTTAGTTTGGAGCATCCTTGGTTTAAAAGCAAATAAAAATCTCTCTAAGATATTCAGAAACAATAAAAAAGTTGGGAAGCAATATCTTAAATAAGTTAAAGATGAAACTTCAATCTTCAAACTTCTTTTTTTTTGTTTTAAGATTAAAGCACTGTAGCAGCTGAAAAGAGCTGCTGAATCTGATCTTAACTGGCTGGCGACAGGGACATTTTTGGGGTGGCATAATGTGGAGCAAGGGAGGAGCGAAGCCCAGTCTTTCAGTTTCTTGAGCAAACAGTGTGCCAGGGAGAAGGCTAAAGCCTGTGTTGTTTTCCACTCATTAAACTAACAAAATGCTAATCAGCTTTGTGGAAAGATTCGTAGCAGATAATGTTACCTCTGTCAGTGTGGCACCACTGAAGAGTTATCTGGTGTGTTAGCCTCAGCCACTTTAAATTAGATGATTGAAACACTTGTATGTGACAATCACTAACTAAATTGCACCTTTCTTTTAAAACAGATTAAATTTTTTCCATTGGTTAATTTCAATTCTGTGGCTGTTCAAGGCAAGGAAAAGACTGATACTAAACTCCTTATTGGGTTGGGACAAGTCCTGTGATACAGCTGCGGCTGTATGCCAGACTCCTCTTCATCCCCCTGCTGAACCACTGTGTAGTTTACAGTCATTGAATTAGTCCTCCAGTACCAGAAACATCCATTTTTGCGTTAATTTTGAATCAAACTGCACAGTCTTCTGTGCTGAATGACAAATCCATCAGTCTTCTCTGCATTCCCCTGGCTTGGTTCTGCTCTCTGCTGTAAGGAAGTCTCTGACCCTCCAGGGAGCTTTTGCAAGCTGTACTCTGCCGTGAGCTGGCTGCTTGCCACCTCTTTTTCTCCCTCCATCCCTGCTCTATCCTCCTGAAGTTTTTTGCAAGCAGAGAATGCTCAATTCCTCTGGGAGAAGCAGCGGCTTCCTCACTTTCCTCTTCCTCCTGGAGATGCCCGCCTGATCCAAAGTATGGTAGCCAGGACCAGGTAGAATGACTATCTTCCTTCCTTTCTACTGCCCGGTAGAAAAAATACTTCAACTTTGTTTTGTAAAGCAACACATACTGCATTTGTATGGGAAACAAATTAAATAGTTAGAGCCACCTTTCCAGAACCTACTTAGTGGTCATTAGTTCACCCCTTGCTGACAGTGCTCTGTCCAAACTTTCTGGTAGCGGATCAGTCCAAAGGCTTTATCGGCTTTGAGTCCTAGGTTAGATAATGTACTTCTAGAGTGTTTCCATTTAAAATTGTCCATTTTTTAACTCAGTTGTCACAAGGCAAAATCTGAGTGGATATCCAGTATTAAAGCAAAAGACTGGAACGTGATGTGGGGGCTGTCATACTTTTTTTTTTTAAGAAGCAAGTTTTACAGAACTGCCAATGCTATAGACACTGCACTATTTCTCTAAAAAGCATATTTTTCCCTTCTGACACACTCTCCCAATCAAGCTTTTGCTGTGGCAGTGAGCTCTGGTGTGTAAAATTTAGATCAAGACCAAGAGGTACAACAAACTGCATTTCCATCACATTAGCATTCTGGGGGCACAGAAGGTTTTTTGTTTCTTTACGGTTTCTCTTCTTCCCCCTAGAACCCAAAATCCCAGATTTGTTTTTCTACAGCAGTTCTGGTGAAATCAGGGCTGATGTTTTTCCTTAAAGTTCTTAAAAAGTGGGAGAGCGATTCTCATCCATCTCACTCTTCGAGCCGCCTTATTTTTCTTCTCACTAAAACTCAGTATCGAGTTCTTGACACCTAACTGAAGCTGGCTTAAAATAATACCAAGGTAGTTGAGTGTCTGACAGGAGTATAAATTTATTGTTGAGTTAGGACCTGTTTGATTTAAAATAAATGAAATGCCTCTAAATGCAAGAATGAAAAAACATGGCATACCTGATGCTCAGATCCATTTTATGGTATTCGCCCCATAATCTTTTTATTCAGATATGCATGACCTATGTATTATCAGCAATGGACAGCCTAACGTTGCTGTGACTAGGGAATTTAAACTCCACATTTTATTGAACAAAACCTTTCTGTGGATATTGGATGGGATCTGTTACTCTGCTTGCTTAGACTGAAGGTTCAGTGTTGCTGTTTTTAATATTTAATGTTGAACAATGGGAGAAGGAATGAATTTAAAATAGCTAACTTTGTATTTATGATAACTAAGAATACCATTCTGCAGAAGTTTGCTTTCTGGAGATTTGCAATATTCTTTCAATGAACAGCACAGTTATATTTTTGGTGGAATAACAAGATTAATATGGTGAAAAATACAAATGTAGTAGGTATTGTATCTTTCCTGGGTTTTGATGGATTGGATTGTCTTGCCCAGTTCAGATTAATGACTAGATTTATTTTTAACTGATGTCAATGAAGTGGTAACTGTGAAGGAAATTCAACTTTATGTTCTATTTAGATACTAAAACTGTAGTCCTGATAACACAAACCAGTAGTCACTTAACTGACTTGTCCCATACCAGTGATATTAATATCCTTCTGTGCATTCAGTGAACACTGAGATAAGCTGGTCTGTGAGCAGGTATTATATAAAGCCTGCTCTACTATGAATATGTGCCTCATGTCCCAATTTCTGTCTTATGTGCTACAATTATTTAATAGAAATCTAATTATCCTTGAGATCACCACCTCTGTCAGATCCAATTGAAGTGCACAGGATGGTTGAACAGTTATTTGAGTAGGACTGACATACAGCTGATGGGCAACAGCATCTTAGGAAGCTGGGTTTTCTTTGGAAATGGGCTAAAATAATATTGGAAACAGAAATGAGTCTGAAAGCCAAAACACACCTGCATCCTAATCAGAAGTTCACCAGGACTTCCTGGGGTGGCCACATCTCAGGGTTTTGGTTGTTATTGTATGGACATGTAGAGGCTACAAAAGACATTTTAATCTTTCCTTGGCTGTAATGAAAATGTGGGCTACTGTGTAATTCATTTGGTTCAGGTTCCTCTTCAAAATACTCAACTGGAAAAGAAGTAGTAATCAATTTTAGTGGGGCAAGAAAACCTACACAAATAAAGGGGGTTTTGGTTTTGCTTTTGGTTGGTGGGTGTTTTGTTGTTTTTTTTTTTTTCCATCTCTTCAGTTTGAGAATAACAACTAAATGTGGTCAGGAATTTTATTACATTTCTGGAAAATTCAGAGTCATTAAAAGATAGTGCAGAAGTTACCTGTCACAGCTTTGAATTAAACACCTGCAGTTTGCATATGGTGCCTGAGAATGGGATTCAGCAAGCTCCACACACAGAAGGAAGATACCTAGCAAGGTCCCAAGAAGAAAGGAGCAGTAGCTTAAAATGTATCCCTTTTAGAAACTTCAGAGCCTTCCTCTGGCTTGCAAGGATGCCTCCTTCACTTAGACTAGCAGGCTTTTTAAGCTGGTTAGCCTAAGGTAAAACAGCTTTTAATGACTAATTAATAAATAGGTGATATCATCTCCATTCTCTCTGTGCAAATAAGTCAGTGCTTATCCCCTAATTAGGGTAGCAGAAGGGAAAGTGAGCCTGCATCTCTCNAACACCTAAAAAAGAAAAGAAAAAGTGGTGGAGGCATCTTTACAAGCATGTTTTCCTCTTTCTTTGACCTTAGTCAGAGGTGTGTGAAAACCACCTCCTGGATTGGATCCTTCAACAGAAAGTGATGAAGGAATGCCTAGACTTGTATCCCGAGAGAGCCCATACATGGATGAGGAGCTCAGGTTCTCACCAAAGCATGCTCCAAAACAAACTAAAGGGAATTTGCGTTCTTAAAACATAAGGACTACTTGGGCCATGCATCTTACAGTGTGGTTTTACAGGTTATAGATTTAGGACCTAGGCATTGATTATGAACCTGTGGAAAAACTGTACTTGCTGTCTCTCCAGCTCTCCCTTCTCTTTTGTTATTTACTTTAGCAGGTGGATACCAGGACAAGCTACACAATATCTTCCTGTGATATAGGATTGCTCATATTGAACGCTTCCCAGTATTCTTAGGGTTTTTTTAGAAAGTCCCATGATAATCCCTAGGAAGTTTCACAGCTGATAGTAGCATATTGTTTAGTAAGTTTTTCCTAATACCATACACAAAGTTTTCCTAATTCCTTCCTGTTATGCGTAGCTATCTTCTATCACTCCTGAGAGACTTTGCTTTAGGCTGCATTATTTGCCTGTTCCTGGGGACCTTTTCCTCAAAGAACTGCAATGTTAGCATTGTGAGTCACAGCAAGTTTTGCCTCTTTATTGATCTTTTCTACTGATCATGCGTGCTTGGAGTGACTTCTGTCTTTTTTTTTTCTTCCCTCTTTCCTGTTGGCTTTCACAGAACATCTTAAAGGAAAGATATCCACAGCACTGACCCAACTTGTTAGGGTTAAAAGATACTATCTAAGCGTATAGGACTCTTGGAGAATTTGGCAATTTTGCAGGTGAAGAAAATGGGCTAGGTTCAGGAGGAAGGCATTATATTCTGAATAATTCTCTTGGAATATTTTTTTCTACTCCAAACTGCAATGCGTTCACTACCAAAGTTTTTTTTAATCCATCTCTGGACGCACTGTCTAGGCAGTTTGGTTTTTTCCTGGACATCAGCAGTCAGCCCATGAGGATGGGACACTATGCGTGCTATGCGTATATTCTGAAGATGTGAACTACGTGACTATATTAGCACTACACGCAAGTTAACAAGCACAACACCAAAAGGTAGGGTGAGTACAGTTACGTGGTTTTGATCAGCTCAGGGAGAACATTTTTGTATCTAGCCAGAAACATTACCAGTCTCCCTGACGTATTACTTATATTGCAAGCTCTTCAGAGGTGCCTTCTGCTTCGTGTACAGGGCTGAGCACACATCAGTGCTCTGAGTAGATACAATAGTGGCTGAAAAGAAAAATAACAGCAGGAATTACCCATAAACAGATTGTATACCTGAATATTTTGCTCAGTCTCTAATTTCTGATTAAAGAAATATCCCATGAATTCCCGAGGGACACGTTTCTTTGCAAGCAGTGACAATCTTTGTAACTGTCAACGTGTAAGAAAAACTTCTGTTGAAAGATGCTGTAAAAAAGCATCAGATGTTCTGTTGCTCTAAACCTTACATTGCTTCAAATCTCCTGTTCCTGAAAGAAATGAAAAGTTCCTGAAAGTTTAGAGTAGTCTGTAAAATAGTCTTCTTACCTGGAACCACCACCTATTTCTCATACAAGTCATCATCTTTAATAGATAAACTTTCCATTAAGATCTAGACGAGGTACTAGTTTTTCTTGCAGTAGTCAGAAATAAGAACAATAAATGTGTGGGAGAAATTAATCAATTTGGTTAGGAACATCAAGGTGTGTGCCTATCTGAAATATAGACTGTATGGAAACACAAATAGGTTCAGAGAAGGCTCCAAGTATAGAATTATTGACCCTGGAGGATAAGACACAGAATAACCTTCCTAGGCTGTACTTTGTCAATTTTAAGTAGTGTTTGCAAGGTGAGTAGTTTAACAGTTTCATCCCCCTCAGCAAAGATTTAATAGTAGATGCATCAGAGCTTTTCCTAAATTTTTTTTCCTTTTATAAATTGCACTACTGTAAAAGAATACTAATGTTCTATGCATTTACTAATGTTCTGTAAGACAGTATAAATAAGTACAACTGATTGATGTAACTCATAAAAGTACATAAATGTGTCTGGTTTTCCAGTCTGGTTGCTCATCTTCTGATTGTGGTCTCAATTCTGGGACCAACTGGTTGAGCCCTCTGTATGATGTGTCACAATCCTTGAAGCGATGGGGTCTGCAGTACTACATCCGTGTGTAGGATGAAAGATTCAGTCAGTAGATGACAATGAATCATTTTTTATCTTTGTGAAATATAAATACAAGTATCAAAAGATAACTTTTAAGATAAATTCTTCTTTCACATGGTGCTAATCGTATGTCTGCACTGGGGTATTTTTAAGTCCATCAGGCAAAAAAAACTTTCTGTTTTCTTCAAAATGCTTTTGAGCACTCTCGCCCTAGCCATCTATTCAAGAAGTGCACTGTCTTCCAGACAACTCAAATATGAAGCAGTCCGGTCTAGCTATATATATAAGTATATATAAGACAACATCCTGGGAAGTTAGCAGATGAAAGCTGTCCTTTAAGTCTACTACACAATACAAATAATGACGTTTGTTTCAAGGAATGTGTACATTTGAAACAAGGAAAATAATTGCTAAATTCATTTATATGCTGCCATTCAAAGCCTATAATTGAGATAATCAACTTTGAGTCATCATGTTTAAAAAATAAAGCTGCTAGGATTTTTTTTTTTTTTTTTTTAATGGATCATACCCAGCATTTTGGCACAAGTGTTTCTCTAATGAAGGAAAGGCAGTGTACTGGAAGAGTGGGAGAAAGGCAGAGGCAGTGCCTTTTCTGGTAGCCATGCTTGCTTAACCTGGTGAAGGAAGTCCACCCTCCCAGTGATATTGCACTGCTGGCATAAATACGTGCCTTGAAGGGTAAAAGTACACTACTAATACTGAGAGGAAGAAACTAACTTAAATACTCAGCACCCATCAGTGTCTGTTGAATTGAAAGTTACATTTTCATTAATATGGAAATTCTGCGTGTTTAATAATACCCCTCCTTCAGATTCTTCAAACCCAACAGCAACAACTTTCAACAGTATATTTTGAAAATAACTTTATAATGAAATTTGAAGCAAACAAGATTGTTTAAATCATCTTCTTTGGGAAGATTAGTTTTCGGGGGGTTTATTTTGTTTATACTGTGTTTTCCAGCAGACTACGTCAAAACTTTTCAGTAATGACAGTGATTATGAAAATTTAAGCCTACAAAATCCCTCTGTGAATTCAGTCTATAGTCTTATAGAAGAATGGGACTCCATTTGTTACTGACCTCCAGTTAGAGTATGACTCATTCACCGCTACTTTCTGTGTCTGAGTCCAGCTGTTTTTTCACCCAAAACAGTAGTCTACTTGTCAAGGCAGTAGCATCCCAACCTGGAGACAGAGGGAGACTGTCAAAAACCTTGATGAAGTAGATGACATTCCTCTGCTCTCTCCTCATCCACAGATCTAGTCTTTTGATAAATATTTGGCAATCAGTTTAGTCAAGCATGGTAAATTTAGTAAATCCATGGTAAATCTATGCTGGCTATTCCCGGTCATCATCTTCCCCTTCATGTGCCCAGATATGACTTAAGAAAGGATTTGCTCCATCATTTCCCCAGGGGCTGAAGTGAGTCTGAGCAGCTGGTAATCTCCTGGATTGTTTTTAGCTTTTTTTGAAAACGGTCACTACATTTGGGGTTTTTCCTGGTCATCAGGGACTGCCCCCCAATCTCCGAAACCATGCAAACTTGATAGTGAACAGCCTCATACTGACATCAGCCAGCTCCTTCAGCATACTTGAATGATACCCATCCATCCCTGTGGACTATATATGGGTTCAGATTGCTCAGGGGATCCCTGGCTCAGTTCTCTTCTGTGACTGATAGTAAGGATTATGTAGGGAATAGAATCAAAACTTCAGAGGACTTGAATTAGTTGCACTTACTTGTGCAAGAGTCAAATGCATCCCTTAGAGTTCAATATTGTATCACTGAGATAGGCACCACTGGTTTTGTTTAGTGATGGATGCTAAATGATCATTAAGCCATAATTTAAATAATCATCTGCAAAGGAATAGTTGTCATTCACAATTTTTTTCTCTAAGTTAACCAGAAAGGCGTGATGGTTCACTTCAAGCCTCTTTAGGACATCTAAGCTTTACTTACAAGGGTAGGTCTTGAGTTTGGTTTTCCAATATTGCAGCAGAGAATGGTCTTGTGGAGGCAGAAGGAAATGTGCTTCTGGGGCATTGGAAACGTTCCTTGCGGATGAGGATGCTCCAGGGAGGAGCAGCAATGTGCACTCTCTTGGTGACTCTGGAGCACCAGTCCTGCAAGAACTGCTTCATTTTCCCATCATTCTCTATCCCTATAGAGTTTGAACATGGTATACTTTTCCGTGAAGTCTTCATCAGCAGTGTATAAGATTCAGCAAAATTTCAAGAACAGCATTAGTGTGGGTTAGTCCCAGTTTTGGAGTAAAAACTCAAGACCATCTTGCTTAAAAGACTAATTATTATATTCTTTCCTGTGTTACATTTAAGCAATACCCACAGATGTAGAAACAATATATGCTTAAGGCAGACACAGGAAGACGATCTGTAATTCTTTGTAAATCTCATCTTTCTGAATTCAGCCAGTGTTTTATGGATAGCAAGCGCAGAAGTAAAACTGCCAGCCTATGCTTTGAGTCAGATTAACAACTTTTGCTCCTGCAAAAACAATTTGCATTTTTAATCATCTGTTAGTTTGTGTCCTACATATTAAGGGCTTGTAGGTAAATTATTAAATTGGTAAAATCTAGATAGGCAAATGAACCTCAAAGCAATTATAACACCTGAAAATTTATCAAGTGTAGTGATATTTTTCAGCTATGGAAAGAAATTTTTTTTAACCATTGTCAAGCACTTGCAGTTTTCTACCATACGGGAACTTCATTCTCCCCTCTCAGTTTGTTAGCTGATGTAGTGACAAGCTGCGGAGAGATGACAGATTTAGCTAAGGATTTGGAGTCTGAACACCTGTGCAGTGTCATGCATTTAAAAATAGAACGTGACAGCAAAACACATCAACCCTCTAATGTCCAAATGGAAAACCACAGGGGTTTTTCCTTCAACTTTTATCCAGAGAAATAGCTTTCAATCATCACTGGCCAAGTAAAAATACAAAGCAAAAGCTGTTTTGCTGAGGTCCAAAATAAACAGGAGCAAATCAGAGTGGTAGGCACAGGTGCACCAAAAATATTCAGTAGTCACCATTTCTTTCTTCTCAGTGATGTTCTGATGGCCTGCATCTTTGAGGGGTGCAGGTTATTAATGTTGAGTAACAATTTCTTCAGGAAGCACTTGCTGGTGGGTTAGAAGAGCACTGTCGACTAAAGCTACTTTGCATACCTTGACTTCTGTATGACTCATTCAACCCTCCAATGAAGCTAACAAAACCAACCAAAACGTTTTCTGTTTTGTGTAATCTTCCTATGGGAGAAAGACACATAAACCAAGGGCAGAAATATAAAAACAGTCTTGCTTGATTACTGGGTTAGGTTTGCGCATTATGCTCTCCTCTGAAGGAGCCAACATAATTGACAGTATTTGAAGGGAACATCTCCGCTTCCCATCTCCTTTAATAGTATCCTTGAGACATTAATCAAAACTAAAGCATGTAATCTTTTTTTTTTTTTTTACAGAGGGGAGAAGGTTTCCCAGTCTGTCTGAGATGCTAAGCCCACTGCAGTCCCTGCTGGCTGCCAGCGTGCTCTGCTCCCCTCTAGGGCTGAGCACAGTTACTGGGCAGCACTGCAGGCTGGCTGGCAATGAACCCCGTCCATCCGCCTTTGCCCATTACAGAGTGCTAACCTTCCAGCATGTGCTCTTTCTTCAGCAAAACCTTTGTTTTTCAGAGCTCGTATGTTTTTTCTTCATATTGGGTGCAATAATTGTGAGAGGGGCTTTTGGCCTCTTCTATTGCAATCCTATTAATTGTGTTAAAAAGGACATTTATTCACTGTTTTGGGACAACAGTTTTATGTGATTGTGTGATAGGAAATTAAGGAAGGTCCGTATTTAGCTCTTCTGTGCTCTCATATATGAGACAGACAGAAATCTACTTTAAACTCAGATAAGAATTAGCATTTTGGATGATAAAAGCTATCACACATGAATGGGTTGCTTCTTAAAATCAATGAAGTAAATTAGACTCCCTGTTTAGGAGCATCTGGCACCCTTAGAGCCTAGTTCATATAATGATATCTCTATTTATTAAAAAGAATTATGTAACAATATGTTTGATTTATTTCAAGATGATTGGGTTAGCAACTTAATTGGACTATGCAGTATACCAGAGCAAAAAAAAATAATTTAATTAGCTCATTCATTTGTGGGTGACTGGAAGCACTGCGCATCACGCTCGGCTTCTTTAAAGGTGTGCAGTCATTTGATCCTGCAAGGAACCAAACCTTTTCAGCTTCCACAGAAACTGTCCTCGCACCTACAGGACCATCAGCACTATGCTGATGTTCAGGCATCGGGCCCCAGTCAAAGCCCACAGAAACCGGCAAGAAGTTTCCTTTGAATCCAAAGAGCACTGAATGACTCCTTGCAGATGAAGGAACCATCCTAGAGAAACAGCAAGACAAAAATGTGCCTTGAAGAATAAAGCTTGTTTTTCCCCCCCCGTGGTTTCTCTTTTCCCTTGAGCTGAAACTCCCACCTTCCAACTCCCAAATACTATTAACATACCAGAAAATTAGCAGGCTGTATCCAAGTTTTGTATTCATCTTGGTGAAAAGTTTTATTTCCTTTATTTCCAGGGTGACTACTTATACATGAAAAACATGCTCTTGCAACACCATTTGACTGCTTTATGAGGTCAGCACCTCTCAGCTGAGATAGAACAGTAATTTTTTTCTGGTATAGGATCATAGAATAGTTTGGGTTGGAAAGGACCTTTAGAGGTCATCTAGTCCAACCCCCCTGCAGTGAACAGGGACATCTTCAGCTAGATCAGGTTGCTCAGAGCCCCATCCAACCCTGACCTTGAATGTTTCCAGGGATGGGGCATCTACCACCTCTCTGGGCAACCTGTGCCAGTGCTTCACCACCCTCATCGTAAAAAATTTCTTCCTTAAATCTAGTCTAAACCTACCCTCTTTTAGTTTAAAACCATTACCCCTTGTCCTATCGCAACAGGCCCTGCTAAAAAGTTTGTCCTCATCTTTCTTATAAGCCCCCTTTAAGTACTGAAAGGCTGCAATAAGGTCTCCCCGGAACCATCTCTTCTCCAGGCTGAACAGCCTCAACTCTCTTAGCCTTTCCTCATAGGAGAGGTGTTCCATCCCACTGATCAGTTTTGTGGCCCTCCTCTGGACCCGCTCCAACAGGTTCATGTCTTCCCTGTGCTGAGGGCTCCAGAGCTGGATGCAGTACTCCAGGTGGGGTCTCACCAGAGCAGAGTAGAGGGACAGAATTGCCTCCCTTGACCTGCTGGCCATGCTTCTTTGATGCAGCCCGGGATACAGTTGGCCTTCTGGGCTGTGAGTACATATTGTTGGCTCATGTCCAGCTTTTCACCCACCAGTACCCCAAGTTCTTCTCCTCAGGGCTGCTCTCCATCCCTTCATCCCCCAGCCTGTATTGATACCAGGGGTTGCCCTGACCCAGGTGCAGGACCCTGCATTTGGCTTTGTTGAACCTTATGAGGTTCACATGGGCCCACTTCTCAAGCTTGTCCAGGTCCCTCTGACATCCCGTACCTCAGGCGTGTCAACTGCACCACTCAGCTTGGTGTCATCTGCAAACTTGCTGAGGGTGCAGTTGATCCCACTGTTTATGTCATTGATGAGTGTCCCAGTACAGACCCCTGAGGGACACCACTTGTCACTGATCTCCATCTGGACATTGAGCCATTGGCCACTACCCTCTGGATGCGACCATCCAACCAATTCCTCATCCACTGAACAGTCCACTCATCAAAGCCATTTCTCTCCAATTTAGGGAGAAGGATGTTGCAGGGAACCGTGTCAAAGGCCTTACAGATGTCCAGATAGGCAACATCTGTAGCTCTTTCCTTGTCCACTGATGTAGTCATTCCATCATAGAAGGCTACTAGGTTGGTCAGGCAGGACTTGCCCTTGGTGAAGCCATGATGGCTGTCTCGAATCAACTCCCTGTCCTCCATATGCCTTAGTGTAGCTTCTAGGAAGATCTGTTCCATGATCTTCCCAGGCACAGATGTGAGGCTGACAGGCCGGTAGTTCCCAGGGTCCTCCTTTCTACCCTTTTTAAAAATGGGTGCAATGTTTCCCTTTTTCTAGTCCCCAGGGACTTCACCTGACTGCCACAGCTTTTCAAACATCATGGACAGTGGCTTGGCAACTACATCAGCCAATTCCCTCAGCACTCTGGGATGCACCTCATCAGGTACCATAGACTTACGTATGTTCAGGTTCCTCGGGTGGTCACGAACCTGATCTTCTCTTACAGTGGGAGGGACTTTGCTCCCCAAGTCTCCATCTTGCAGTCCATCCACTCAAAAGGCGTAGGAAGAGAGGTTGCCAGTGAAGACTAAGGCAAAGAAGTTGTTGCCAGTCTTCTCCTTGTCCGTTGTTACCAGTTTGCCAGTCTTGCTCATCGGGGGGGTACACTTTCTTTGACCTTCCTTTTCTGGCTGACATACCTGTAGAAGCCCTTATTATTCTTTTAATCCGTTGCCAAGTTCAGCTCCAGCTGTGCCTTGGCCTTCCTGACCCTATCCCTACGCAACCAGGCAGCGTCCCTATACTCTTCCCAGGATACCTTCCCTGCTTCCACTGCCTGTGCATTTCCTTCTTGCGCTTTAGTTTGACCAGCAGGTCTCGACTCATCCATCCTCGTTTAATAATACATCATTATTATTATTATCATTATCATTATCATTATTGGTGAACCTCTTAGTAACACAAAAGTAACGGAGTTATTGAAATGTGTTCGAATTACTTAATATGCAAATAGTATTTTCAGAATAGCATTTGACAGTGGTTCAAATAACTTTCAAGATCTCTCCACTTTATTTCAGTTCCAAATGCAGCTTGTTGTGTCAGCCAAGAGACTGCTGTCTCGGGGGCAAATTCCACTTAAGTGGAGTTAATCACATCAGCATAAGTTGTTTCTATACTCTAGTTTTACACCAATTTAAATAAAATTAGAGGTTTGGATGTTGATTTCTCTTGTGTTGTTAACTTAAGATACTCTGAGTCCCAGATGATTTCTTTTTCCATTTCTATAATTGAACACCAAACTCCTCACTTCTTTCCCACCCCCCAAAGCGCACAGAAAACAAGACAAAAACCTAAATTAAAATCAGAGTAAGGATTTGACTTAAAACATAAAAGAAGAAATAGGGCTGAACTTCCATACTTATCGCACCCTGTTGTACCTAGATACTGCTGCACATCTGCTATGTGAGATAATGCACTGTTTAGAGACCGTGTTACGATCACAGAAAATTGGAAATGAGTTTCAAGTCTTAACGCTACATTTCTTTACTACTGGGAGCAAGTAAGGCCCTGTTTTTCACTCTTTTTGTAGGTTGTGTGATTTGATTCCCTCTGTTTGTTTGCTCTGTAAATAATATAGGCATAAAGGAAATCAGAAAAGGAATGGTTCTGTAAGAAGTATTTTGTGCAGCACAGCTGAGGTGGTTTTTTATAAATTCCCCAATTGTATACCAAGGTTTAATTATAATATTAGCCACAGCAAAAAATAAGAGATGCTCAGTTGAAGCCACGGGTTGAGCAATAAAAAGTGCATGCATCTTGTTCATTCATTTATCATTTAATATAAATAGTTAAAACCAAAGGCAGTGGTTAGCCATTCATGACCTGCAACAGAGTATATTCTCTCAGGACTACCTGGTGTTATAATTCGCTTTTGTCACGATCATGCATATCAGTTATTTGCATGAGTCTAGCCTGTAGCTGTCAGACAGGATAAGTTAAATCTGCAGCCAACATGCTTTCCAGTTACTTCTTGCTGAAACTCGTGGATGGCTGCACGGGTCTGACTTCTGGTAGGGAATGTTTTCCTCATACAGTCGTGCAAAATACAAGATTTTTATTACAAAAAATGACCCGGGTGTAGCACATTTAGCTTTGGACTTAATGTACAGGAAATCAAGTACGTCTGTAAATGTAGAACATCTGACTTTATCTGACCTTTTAGCATTTACATTCTTCCAAATTAAATGCTTTCGGTTTTGTATGTGCGTGCCTGAATGCCCGTTCACCGATAGTGGGGAATGAGAGGGTTTCCATGACAAGCCAGGACACAGAAGAGGAGACTGGCTGTCTTTAATGCAAAGCCTGGTATTAGTGATGGGCTCCCAACATACAGCACCAGGCGGGATAGCACCGGGGAGGAATACAACCAGCAGGGAAGCTGTTGGTGTGTGACCAGCCCCCCATTCCTGAATCCAGACCTGAGTGGGAGCAGCTCTCGTGTCCTGAGAAGAGAGGGACAGTGATGGGAGCATCACGGTCAGGCTACAAGGCCAGAAAAGCAGCATCCCAATCCAGAGAGAAGAGCAAAACAGCAGCATAGTGACCTTTCCTCCTCCCTCCAATCTGTGCTACGTTTATCCTGTGTAGTGACCATGAAGACAAGGGGAGAAAAAGCAGCTAACTGAAGCATGCTGTTGGCACCCCGGAGAAAACATCTCCTCCGGAGTATTGAGCAGCAATGCCCTGCACATCAAAATTGTTTAGACGTTTCGATCCATATTCAGCTATCAGAATTTTGGCTGAAATTCAGCTGAGCCCTAAGCAAAGTCAAACATGAGCCACATACATCTTATCTACACTAATGAGGTGTTGCCCTTTGCTGACTGGAAGGAGATCTGCCAAGATCTTCTTTTCTGGAGCATGATTTGGAAATGCCAACTCTCTGTTTGGTGAAGTAATGTATTCAAGCTTCTTGTTCTCTGAATGTAGGTGATAACAATCCTTGTTTCTCACTGAGAGTCCAGCCATCCTGCTCTCCTCTGTGCACGACTTGTGAATGGAAGAAGCTGCTACGCTTTGAACAGGAGCTGGAAGGTTCCCTGCTTCAACCCCAGCCAAGAACAGGGAAACCAGATTTATTTACATATTTCTGAACCAAAATCCGTAGCACGCTACCATGCATATACTCTGGCTAATTTGATGGTCACGCCTGGTCCAGATTAAGTTTGTACTGGTGGGTGATCCAGGCACACAGGGAACTGGCACAAGGCTGTGCTCCCTTTGTCCTTACCCCTGCAGCGTTGCAGGCAGGTAGGACGGACAAACGAGCCCTTCCTGAAATGGTTCATCACAAGCAACTGGCACTTTCACAGGTATCAGAAGTTGTAATGTTATTTGATGTAACACAGTTTATTGGCCTGATCATGGAGACTCAGAGATTCATAAAATCACATTTTTATTACTGATTCAGTCATGTGCATACATATTTATAGACTTCAGAAAATCTTTGTAATTGATCACGTAGGGCAGCACATTCAATTTTAATACAAGGGATTACTTGCTGTCCCTGTAGAACCACCTTTTGTATCCACAGGAGGCAGTTCAAAACATTTACAACAGAGTTGGTTTTTTGTCTGTCATATGCTTATTACCAGCTCGGTCTAGGAAGCAGTTACATTTAGATTTGTTTCCTTCTTTGATCTCCACAATCCCTATGAAAACATGCATTAGAAACAAGAAGGAATGTGTGACTTTTTAAGCCTGACTTCACTTACACATCACCAGTTCTTGTACCTTCTGCTTATCAGCTCGCATCTCACATCTCTTGCTTTAAAAACCTGTTCTTCCTAACCCCAATTTGTTTGGGTTTTGAGATTACTCATTCCACTTGTTAGCATTCAGTCCCAAACCCATTCATAAATTGTGGTTAGTTTTTTTATACAGACTCAGAATTTGGCTACTTAATTAGAAAGACCTTATTTCATATTGAACCCTTTCAGACAGTGTGTGAATTAAGCAGTGACCTGCAAGTCTTATTTGCAATTATGTATTCTTCAGAACTGGCTCGTTCTGCTTTTTAGAAAGTAGTGAGAACTGATTACAGCAGAGTGGCTATTTTTGGAGTAAATCTTAAATTAACAAACTCCATTTTGAAAGCAAATTCATTACCTGCCAGAGAGCTCAAGACTATGGTCAACTGAAAAAGAAAAATCCCAAAAGAAATTTGAACATTGAGGTGCAAAAGGAACACTTTGCTTTTGTTATCATGCATGGTCAGGTCCAGGAGCAGGGAAGAGAATCAAAGGGGTTGTTAACAGAGGAATGTGGATAATGTGGGCATTATCTAAGCTTTTGGGGAAAAAAAGGTCTGCTGTGAGTGAAGTCAACAAAGTCAACAGAGCCAAGATTTCTCACTGAATGCTTATCCAAACTGACCTCGTATTTAGGCCTTCGGAGGTTTTGCAGTCAGAGGTTTGGGATAGTGTTTGCTGTTACAACACATGGATCCACTGAAATTTGCATTGCAATTTACATTATTCATGGTAACACAGGGAAAACTTGTTAAGGTTATGCTTTTATATAGCCTTTCCTCTAAAACACCTTTAGTATGCATCCAAAGAGAACGCTTCCTGCTGTCTTGTTTCTAGGATTGTACATTTTCTAGGGTATACATTTTAGATGTGTGTGTCTTAAAAGCAATGTGCTAGAGTCCCATTTACCCTGCTCCCAGTCCTCCAGCGGGTGATTTATCTGCCTTTAGTGCTTGTTTCTCCAACTGCAAGCACCCTGCTAGTACAGTTCTTTTATACAACCTGAAAATGTTATTCTTTATATGCCAATTGAAATACATCAAATGCATCGTGGGATGAGACCAAATTAATACTTGGGGTTATGTGCACAGTAATTCATAATAAAAGAAAGATTGAAAGATGTAAAGATGTGTGGAATGTATTCCCTTTTTGTTTGATACGGATATGGTATATGTGGAGCAAATAGGTTCAAAACTATATTTTTATATGCAAATGACAGCAATTTGTATTAACTCCTATTGCGCTAGAATATAACATTTTCATCTGAGGTAAGCCTTTCTTTCTTCACATCCTCTTTCTGTTCTTCCAGTTCATGTACAAAGATCCTAGATATTAAATATCTCTGTAAATTACTGAAAGGGAACAAGCCAGGCACGTGTTGTGACATTCTTCCAGTCAAACTGGATATCAAACTCATCTCTTCTCCCTTTTTTAAACCCAAATCATGGATTTATTATATCAGGACAGATGACTAACCAACTTCTAATGAAACCCTGTTGAAACTTACATGGTGACTGGACTTCAAATTTGGACCTCATCGTTTTTTAAGTGTCTGAAACCTAGCATTTGGTTTTGGAATTAACAATTCGTGTGCCTAGCACTAGTCTTGAATGGGACTAATTGTGGTTTGTTTGTTTGTTCGCTTTAAAAAATTAATCAAAAAAGCCAAGTTTTTAAGTTGATAAGTAGCTAAAAAGATGTTAAGGAAAATGTTTCTATTTTAGGAAGATTTTCATTTAGAAAGGATTTGACCAACTAATTTCAAACTGTTGCCCAAATCTTCAAAGCACAAACAAATTCAGGCTGAAAGGAATTCTGTTTTCCCTCTTCTTGGGGACATAAAAGATGGCTGAATAAATTAAAAGGGATTGAAATTGGGTTTCAATAGGACCTTACAGTATGAAGTCACTGTTACCATACCATTATGCAGCGCACAATGGCTGCAGGCGTGGCTGGCTGCTGCTAGGCAAAGGCTAATATTGTTTCACCTTAAAACTTAATAATAAGGCAGCTTCAGTCAATGATTTTCTCTTCTTTAAGAGAGTAATTCATTTAGGAAAGCAGCATGCATGCATGTGTGTAGGCAGCAATAAAATATCTCGAAGTGCCCCAATGTGCTACCTCATGCTAAGTGGTTTGAAAAGGAAAAAGATTTTAATTTAATTTAGAAAACTGCCGTGGTCTTTCATGCATACTGCGAGGAGGAGAGAAGCTGCAAGCCAGCACGCCGCTGCTCCCCCGGCAGGCGGGCAGACAGGCAGCGCCCAGCCCAACCCCAGCTTCCACACCCGGCTGCATGGCGGGGAGGAAGACAAACCTCAGCCCTCCCTTCATCCCGATTCGGTGCGATGGATTCGGTGCGATGGAGTTGTCTCTGCTGGAGCAGGCGGGGAAAGGCAGCGAGAAGGGACTGCTCGGTATCCCCCAGCAAGGGACGGGTGTTCGGCACGGTCCTGGGATGGCTACACCCCCGTGCTATCCACGCTTTTCCCAAAGGGCCTCCACTTCATTAAAAAGACGTAAGTGGAGGAGCTTCTCCCCGTCGTGTGACCCTCATACTTGCCTACCGCCCTTCTGAAGTAGCCTCAGCCCCGGTGTTTGTGCCCCTTCCCTCCCCAGGCAGCCTAACCCGCAACACAAAGCATTTCTTGTTGAGCGGTAGGTCATCTTTTTCCTACGTGTTGGTAGCAATCTAGCGTGCTCTTGTTATTTCCCACGTGTTTCTATCACAAAGCATTTAAGCAGAACTGTTTTTCTTAGGGACATGCCAAGAATGTACGGAGCAGCTCCCACAGTTAGCAGCAGCTTGGGTCTGACTGTCCCCCTCTCGTTGCATTAACAAAAGTGCACAGGGGAAGCAGGATTTCCAGGAAGGAACATCATGCTTGAAGTGAACAACAAGATGTGTTTTCTGGAAGAAAGCTTTGAATTTGAGATTACTAGTCATTCCACCCTGTCCCTGCCCAGCTGATGGACTCCTGGGTACATCCACACACGTTCTTCAAACAGCAGATGGATTCGGGAGGAATCACCAAGAGTCACTGAATAACCCCAGTTAACAGGTTCTTTAGCAGAGGGGTATTGCCCAGGGACTTGGGGTGACCACAGCTTTCGCAAGATGTCAGCACAGAAAGCACTTGTGGCAGCTCTTGTCAGCTGGGGGCTTTGCACGCTGAGCTCTGTGATGTCCCTAAGCTGTCCTTAAACCGCAGTGTGGAAGCGATGCGAGTTGTGCTTGGCCAGGGACATGGCAGCTCTCCGCAGGTACCACCTTGAGCCAGCTTGGCACCGCACGGCACTGCAGCCGCACAGCACGTCCTGCCATCCCTCCCGCAGGACCCTGTCTGAGCCAGGAGTGGTACCAGGAAAATCTCTGCATTTTTTTTATTCTTCAAACTGAGCATTTCCTCCCTAATGATACCTGTGAATCTTTTCATGGCATCACTAACCCGCCAGAGACCTATGCACCCTCTGACAAGGTGCACTTAAGAGTGAAAGCTGAGATAAAGTTCAGAAACTTGGGATTTGTTTCAGCTCGCTCTTCCCTCACCACAGTTGTCTCCCGTTAAAGGCAGCAGAGTTTGCAAGCACATGGTATCTTCCAGGAATGGGCTTTTCATCTCTATCACGTCAGGGACAGGTTGTTAGGAAACGCAGCCTTCAGTGAAGCAGCACAAAAATCTTATGCCTTATTTAAATAATGGTGTTCATTGCCTATTAAAATGTAACTTCTTGCTTTAAAATAGGATTAATTAAAATGTACAAGAATGCAATTCAGTTACATTTTATGCTTCAGCCCAGTGCATACTTTTCATAACCCATTCCCAGAAGTAATATTCAGGGCAGCACGGCATTCTCAGTTCTGCCATTAAAAGCACAAATGACTATAAAACCTGTTCTTTTCAAAAACCTGGCTCAAGTATCGCCATTGTTAGATTTTTCATAACATATTACTTTGGTCATTACTGTTTTGCAAGATAATTGTATCAGCGATCTAACTTTTGACAGTATCCAAAGTGGCTGAAGATAGTTTGCTGCAGCACCTTTGTCTTTTAAAGGCCGTTTGGGGCTTGTTATTTTAATCCTCGTGCAGCCTGATTTATCACTTCAAACATCTGTCAGCTGTGCTTTGTCTTGAAATTGATAGTGATAGTGTTACTGATTTTTCAACAGCAGCTGTTAGAGGTTCATTAGTTAGACTCTCAAAGGGAGTAGATAACTGTAATATTTTTCTTTGTTAATCATCTCTTACGCATTGTAATAATACAGAGCTTGAAATCTGCTAGAAATGCACAGCTTCTCTCTGTTTCTAACTTGTCTGAAGCATCCTTTTATTCGTTTAATCTGGCTCGATTATTAAAAACTCTTTTCCTCATAATGCAGTAAAAAATTGAATAATGGCACGTGAGTAGTGAGATAAAAAATCAGCCTTTACTGTGTCGTACTTAGCATGGAGGGAGGTCACTCAGGATCTCAGAGTTCGCATCCAAATAGGAATCAACTCCAAAGATGAGATTAAGGGATGTTCTGTAATTGATTTTTAATTTAAAATTTACAAGGCATACAAAACCTCCATGACAACTTCAGTAAAATCAGGTTCATTTCTAACACATACACCCATTTTCTGTTAATCCATTTTCACTACTACATAAAATAGTCTTAATGGTTAACTATGATTCTTAAAACATTTCCCCCAAAAAATCCTTGTAAGCCTGTCTCTAACTGAGTGCCACAGTGACTGCTGCTAGGAGCTTCGAGGGACCCGAGCATCTGTGAACTCTCCTGCAGCTAAGAGCGTATCAGCGCTACCGCTGGTTCAACGGGCAATGCTCACCAACAGATAATTACAGTTTGAAATTAGTATTTTAATGAACTGATCTCAGCAAATGTAAAGCAAAATCTCCCAGGCATTAAAGAAATAAGCAGGAGGGAAAATTATTAACTGGAAAGTTCAACAGACGGGTGGTCAGCAGGTGCTGTCTTGGCAAAGGAGTTGAGTGTTCCCGTTTCAATTTGCGGTAAGAGGAGGCTTGTTCGGGTTTTGGTCCTGCAAGCTGCTGAGCAGCGTCTGCAAGTGGCACGGTGCCCTCAGTGGCGATTGAAAACATCTGGGGCATCTCTCAAGCTTTCCAGGTGAATAGAAATGTCTTCTAAAAATAAGTAAATGCCTAAAATGCTTTTAGGATGAAGATCCTAAAAGCACAAATCTCAGTGCCATAAGACAATACATGTGTCCATAGCACCAGTGAAGCTTGGTGCAAGAGCACAGCCTGAATTTCAAGGAAATGTACCCAGTGACTCAAAAAGCACCTGAAAATCAGTTCCTTTTTTTATGTTGTCAGAGCATGAATGGTGTTTTCTTCTTAAAGATGGACAAGCACCTTGATCTGGTTTGCATCAGGCACCGTGGTCATGCCAGGTCTAGAGAGAGGATTGTGTAGAGAGCAGAAACAAACAGCTAGAGGTACCTGCTTGAAGACCCCTGCCAAAAGAAACGTCCCCCGCACCACAGCCTTGACATGCACTCAGACGGCCAGAAGACATAGGCCATCGCCAAAGAGGAACCGACACGCTCAGCTCAGGTTTCATCTTCTCCCTTCCAGTTACCAGGGTTAGAAACTGTTCTTGAAATAAATGCACATTGATTTTTGAAGTCAGAGTTTCAGCTTTTAGCTGTCTATCTTCAGAAGTCCTTCAGAAGTCCCACCTAGCTAGATTGTTCCATTACTATTTCATAGACTCGATGACCTTTTTATTTTATTTGCTGAAGGACAGTCGATCTCTAACACAGTTCAAGACACTGTGTAGACAGTCAGGGGGATCACGAACCCACTCCATGACAGCGTTCCCTTGTCTGTCCTGTTATGAACCAAACATTCTTCTTGAACATTTAATATATTTTTTTTTGTGTGTGTATGTGTGTATATATAAAAACCCTAAGATTTCTATATCTATCATAACCAAATTAGATATTTTTGTACAAGACTTTTTTTCAGATCATTCACAGAATGGTTTACATTTATGTTACCTCTCCACCCTTCAAAAAGAGCTGGGTGCCTCATATATAGCAAAGAGAAAAACTACTTCGTAATATCAGACCAAATTATAAGAGTCATTCTTCTACAAACATACAAACAAGACACCTATTTTCTATCTCAGAGAGATCTCTGTTTTAGAGTTAGGTGAAAAAAAAAAAAGTAGAAAGAGGTGAAGTCTTCAAGAGTAGAATTTGTGCACATTTTTTGGCAAGCATTATTTCTCAGAACAAATTTTCTGCTCTCTCAGCAAAAAGGTAGATCAATTCAATGCATGGATATCATTTAAAAGATATCTATGCTCTAAGCAATTTCTCCTATTGAGGCTGGAGGGAACACTTCAGATAACCTAAAGCTACTCGTCAGGGTTGTGGGAAAGACGGCACACACTTTCCACAAATGTTTTTGAAAAAGGAAATCCTTGCAGGCTTTATTTTTAATTTTCACTCTTTATTCTTCTGCTGCTTCTTCCTCTCGATGTTGTTTCTTTATTGAAGTGGTGTTTTAGTAAAAGACTATTTCACTTTCTCACAAAAATTGGAGAATTTTAAAGTGATATTTTTCCTGTAAAATATGATACTGAGTTTGAAGTATCTGGTTTGGTTAAAAATATGCAATGAAATCATAGCCTGAATTGGAACTTCTCGCAACATACCCCTTTGGTTTAGATTCATATTTTTGTCTGTGGGCTATTTGAATGTTATCATCTCATATTCTCATTAAAGTAAAGATTTCTACCTGTTACCTTCCCTCGCCTTTAGGTATGTACAGATGTAGATAGAGATGTTTCTCTCTCAGATCTTCTGAGGGAAGACGGCGAAGCACCTTTCAGCAGTGCGCTGTGAACCACACTTCATTAGCCTCCCGTGTGCCTGCCGTGAGAGCAGAAGAGGAACTTGCCATATTTTAGGATGAAAAACAGTGCTGAGTCGTACATTGGCTTTCATGTTTCCAATCTATATTTTCTGACTTACCTTTTGTGACAGTTTGAAACTCCTGGAAGGCAAAAGGCTAAAAAGTGAGAGAAAGCTTCAGGCTTACCCTTATCATCGTGTCTTTTTCAGGTATTTAAGTGTGTACTTGTGTTTAGCAGTATTAGTTGACTTTCAGACAACGATATGTCAGAAAGCATTAATATTCACAATTAATATATTGATATATAGTTTTATTCTGTCATTCCTCATTGTCTTTCTGTCAGTTTCCTATTACGCTGCTCTGACACTTTCCCAGCGGTGCTGAGGAGCGATGGCTTTGGAAGAAGCCCCATCACCACTCACTGATAGCGGGATGCTGTACAGCAACAATCGGCTTCCCTTCTGTCGGCGGGATGCTAGTACAGCATCCCTCTGCAGGGGGGGAATTTCTTTGTAGGATTCATTTACAAGCAGAAAATTTAATGGGCTGCAAGGTTCGATCATGAAAGCTTTTTTTTCTGCTGAAGCAGCTTGTCATTTTAGTTTTAACTACAGGAGACAGGACAAAATTGTTAAAGCAATCCAATTATATTAGCTATTGAACAGGGGATTTCTGTCCACCTTTTCCGAGTGAAAGAAAGCAACAATAGCTGCATTAGCCTTTAAAATTTTCCAAATTGCAACCCCCTCCCAACATGACCGGGGGGACTTTGAGAAGTCTGGGTATTCTGCTGCCATCCAGCTACAGTTCAGCGTTTCTGACAGTCCATCCCCTGCTCTGCAGTTTCCCCCCCGTAAAGGCTATCTTTGCTGAAATTAGCACGGTGAACCCCATAGTCCCTCTTTTAGATCCGTTTTAAAATGAGACAGAAATCAAGCAGGTGAACTCTGAATTTCCAACTTGATTTTATCTTTGCACCAGAGTATTTCAAAGAGTCTGTCATTGCCCAAAGGAGAGAGAAAGCCAGTCACAACAACTAGCTGGTATGTATTTATTTACAGTTTACGCAGTTTAGCGTAGGAAAGCATTTCGGGTGCCTGGAGAGCAAGGGCATCCTCAGTTACAAGGTTCAGCCTCTCTTCTGAATATTCACATCCCACCACCCCCATTAGCATGGGTAAATGGTGACAGCAATTTCTCTGGAGTCTCTTCATTTACGCGGGGAAAATAATTAGTTCTCAGCTTTTGACAAATGCATAACGAAACTGGGGTTGCTCAACTAATCAAGCTAATGGGCAGGGTCTTCAGTATTATTCGGGTCCTGCTTTTGCCAGCAGCATGCTCGCACCTCTCCTCTCTTCCAGGCTGCGAACAGCAAGCACTGCTTCCAGAGCCACAGAGGACACAAAGATCCTGCTCTCAACCTCCAGTTGAGGTGTCTTTTGTCATTTCTTTTGGTTTTTTGAAGTTCTGACTAAAGTACCTCCCTGCTCACCCTCTTCCTTCCCACCTGCCCAGTGCTCGGAGGATTACACGCAACACGGATGGCTCACGGGCTCCTCATGGGTCAGACCAGGCTTCCACACAGGTAGTTGGCATCACCAGGACCTGGGGAGCACCATCAGCAGCCCCGCGGGCTGGATGCCCCTTGGCCACCCATCGGGGCGGGGACCGTCACCCTGAGCACCTCGGGGTCCCTCATCAACTGCACCATAACCACGGCAGAAGAATTTTGGCTCAGGAAGTAAAACAAGCAGCCTAATATCTCAAGTATTTCAAGGCATTTTTGTACTTTCTTCACAACTGAAATAAAATAGAGAAGCTAGTTGTATTTTTTTGGAGCTCTCTTGCTATTTTCCCAGTATGAGAGCCACATACCCTGCTGTCAGGCTCTCAGGTATTCACATACACACTTTTTAACTCACAAAACCAATTTCTAATAGGTAGCTTATATCAACTTCTCTATAGTTATCTAATTTAAAATACACCTTCTGAGAAAAAACGCAAACTCCAAACCGTGGCAGGATGTTACATGCTTCCTACGAAGCACCGTGCACGCTGCATTTTCACTCGCTGCACCTACCGTTGTCTAATTCCCGTTGGCAGGGGGGCTAGTTGGCTGGGAGCTGCAGCTGATTGCAAAGTCAGGAGGAAGAGGAAGAGGAATCAGTGCAAATCTTAGGACCTGTCTAGAAGTGAAAGATTTTTCGATTCAGTGCAAAACAACTCCTTGTTTCTTGAGGCAGGCTGACCTGCACAATTTTGTTTTCTCAAAGGAAATCCAAAAGCTTCCCAGCAGAAGTTTTGGGAGAAGGGTTCGAAAATCAAAAATTTCAAGGAAAAACCTGAGCGTGCGTTTGGGCAGCTGAAGATCGAGGCATCCTTAAGGATTTTTCTGCGTGGTAACTCAACTTGTTAATTCACAGCTTTCATTGCTAGCAAAAGCTGCAGTGGTAAATGAAAGTTAATCCACCTCACAATTATGAAAGCACACGGGCTTATAACATCCTGAAAAATAAGTCTGTGACTAGGTGGAACAAACATGGCTCTTTTATACAGTCCCAGTAAAAGAAGATGTTGCTTAATTCCTGAATTCCTTGCAGCATTCCTGACAGCAATCACATCTGCTGCTATAAAACCCATCACGGCTTCTGCCTTTGGGAAAAACGTATTTAATAATCAGTAAAGTTCAAGCTCAGCTTGTTGTGATGAATTATTAGAACCCGTCATCATTTTCTTGCAAAAAAAAAAAAAAAGGCTATAATGGAACACAATTTTATGTTTTTCATTTAATTGATGACGGGCTGAGTTTTTATTAATCTTTCTGGGCTCCAGTGTAAGATGCTGAAAAAGCTAATATGAGATCATTGTATCTGGTTAATGTGTGTGCTTTGCAAAATTGATAAGGCCTGTCAAGACATAAATTATTTAAAATTTGATAAATGTGTTGAAATCATTGAATTTTCAAACAGACAAAGCAGAGCTATTGCTCTTCCCCCCCTTTCAAACCGAGGTTTTTGTGCAGCCACTCAATGATGCTGCGTTATCCTTGCAGCACACAGCTTGTAAGGCATTGAAATTAGCACAAGGAAGCCAGAGAAGTGTCCTGTGCTGCTGCAGCAGTGACACGAATATAAACCCACGAGATACAGCCTCAAGGATGGAAGTAGCAGAGAGCGAGGAGGCCACTGGAAGCCTCCCCCAGTATGAGTTTTTCACTGGTGAAACTGGGGGTGGGAGGAGGTTACTGAGTACCACCTCCCTCCTACCACCCCTTCCTCTCCATCAGTGGGATAAAAAGCTCACAGCAGCACCGGTGAGCAGCCGAATGGTGCTTGAGAGCTGTTTATCCCAACAGACCTATTTATTTCAGCTAATTACCAAGAGTTTTTAAATGATTCCTGGCAGGGGTGAAGCTATAGAAATGATTGCTGGTGATTGATGAATAACCTGGATAAAATTCCCAAAGCATCAGAACGATTAACTCTTGCACGGGTACACCTGCTTGTATTTAGTGCCTTGCCCACAGAGAAAGGCGTGGGAGCAAGTTCCAGATGAACGCAAATTTATTTGGGCAAATAGAGAAAATACAGCATTTACTGATACCTGTGTCTCATCAACGCAGGCTCGCTTCTCAAAAATAGTTCACAGGGAACAGTATTTAACCTTGTGCTGCTCTACCATGGCCAGGATCATTCGTGGAAGAGAAAGGTATTGAAGAGCAATCACAACCTTTCAGAGAAGTGCACAGGAAGAACCAATGGTTTGAAGTTTAAAACTACGTAAATATAAACCCCATCGTACCTTGGTTTGAGCTGTTCTTGGGGTTAACGTAGCGCAAGGGAACAGCAAGGCACGTTGCGGATTCTGCACATCTCGATGGGTCCAAGATTATGTCACGTACTGGAAAATATCTACATTCTAATGGAAATTTTTGGGTAACTGGGTGACATTTTACAGCCTCTGTAATATGGAAAAAGATTAGGTGATTTCTTCTGTTTGGAAATTGATGGTTTGGAGGGAATGGGAAAATGCAGGTGCAGCAGAGGAGAACTACGGCAATAGCCATCTATTTAAATGTGTACACTAACTTCCCTAAGCTAGTATTTTTCAAATACCAGCAATATTTTCCACTATAGAGAAGCATTATATTGAAATGGGAAGATGCTGAGGAAGTCATTTTTTCCAGCATGTGCTGCATTCTTTTAATACAGGTTTTTTTATTTCCCGGAAATTGCTAACCAACGTGAATAAACAGCTGAACAAAGAGCATCGGCCCATCCTTGCTAATAGCAAAAAGCTGTCATCAAGCGAAGGGCCTTTGCAATGTATAGAGGAAAATGATGCATTAGAGTTCGGTTCTCTTATGCTGCAGAAAGCTTTATTCAAAACAGAAAAAAATCTGCACACGCACAAAGAAGGTTTTACATTAAAAAAGCACAAGTATTATTCACATTCCTGAACAATGCGCCCTCATTCCTGCTTCTGCGCGGGGCACTGAGCAGAATCAGGCGGTTCTTTGTTAGGCACCTTTTTACTGAATATTTGCAAAACACAACAAATGTACTACCCAGAGCCGGCAAGGGCCCCTTCCCTGCAACCGACTGAGCTGACAACTCTGTCAGCCTCTGAATCTCGTTCCTATAATGAAATCAGTGAAACAGACAGCAGTAGGATGAAGCAGAGTCAAGAATTAAGGCTGCGCTAGTTTGGGGAATCCTACAGTCTGCAAATGATTTCAAAGAGGAGGAGGAAAAAATTACTCGGGTTAAGTGTAAGGTATGACTTTTAACAGTGCCTAGTGGTTGCTATCCAGGCCTTAAACAGGAATATTACATCCTTATAATTCAACGTATTAATGATTTCGTGTTCCCATATTATGAAAGCTGTTTCGTTGCCACATGAAATAGTCCACATCACTGTAGCTCCAGGGAGATGTTTCATTATCTTATGAGTACACCTCGTTCGGAGTAACACGTAGAAAATTAAAAGTAGTAGTAGTTTAGCATGATGCAACTCTGCAGTTCCACCATCGTGGTTTTGAAATAATTGTGCCCTAACACCTTATCGATGTGACAAACCCACCTGGTTTTAGCATGCATTAATGTTTCCCACCCTTCAGCCATCCCAAACCTTATACCTACATATTTCTTCTTTTTATATCAGAGCCTTCTGAAAAAAGCAGTTCAGAAAGCAATGCTCTGCTATCTCATTTGGAGTGAGAGCCCCCTGAAGAGACATACATTGAGTATTACCAGTAGCACGTGACTCAATGCCCTCTAGATCTCTTCATAAAAACAGAGGGGAGAAAAGCCAAAGAGCCATTGCACGGATTTCAATAAACATTGCAAAAGAAAAGTAGCCCAGAAGGACAATTGTATGTGTTCCTGTGCCCTTGCCAGAGGACAGTCAGAGCTGGGTGGGGACACAAGCAAAGTCCGAACCTCCTGTGAGCCAGGCAGCTTTGTTTCTATGTATTTCTCCTTAAAATTTCCAACCGCAATTCCCTCCGGCTACACTGACTATAGGTGTCCATGGTTTTGAGTGGTCATTAGCATTTTAAGTAGCAGATCATTTAGCTGTGCAGGCACGGAGAAAAGTTTCTGGTATTTCAGCACTGCCTGGCCCCTGGTCCCAGCTGGAATCTAGAAATGCAGCAGAAAAAGCCTCTTTTTTGTGCTTCTAAAGGCCTCAGGTCAGTTTTGGGGTGAAGGATGGGTGAACGTGTGCATCAGTTCTTGTTTCATCTGAACACAGTCACTTCCCTGGCAGTGGGGATGGCCAGCTGTTCTCAGCATCACCTGGCTGATTTTGAGCTTGCGAGCAGGCTTAAAAGTGGCTGAAGAACCATGCATAAACATGACGTTGCTTCATGAGGAGCCTTCCATGACAGTGGAAATGATGCTTCCCCCAGCATCGTTATGACAGCGCTATTTGTGCTGGTACAGATAAGCATCTGTCACTGTTTCCATTAAAACCTCCTATTTTCCTGGGTTCATAGCTCAGCCATAAAAAATGTAGCGTAGAGGCAGAAAGTTGACATACAAGGTCTCAGGCTGAGAGTGATCATTGTTGTCTTTTTTTTCCCCCCCTCTCTAATCTGAAGAAGAAAAGAACGTATTTCTGCAGAGACACACCCGACCACTACAGTTCGATCCGGCCATAGATTTATTTAGCAATAGCGATGGCCGCCTTTCAACATTCAAGTTGTGAACATTGCCGTGATGGCCGCCTTTCAACATTCAATCTTAATTACTGCGTTAGGGATGATCAGGGAGAACACGTGGTAAGTGGGTTTGGGCTCTGGTTTAGAGCCTATTGCTAGAGAACAGGCCCCAGTGAAGATTAAGGGCTTTGGAGTTTCTGATCTTTGCCAACATGATGAAATGAAAAATTGAAGATTATAGAAATAACAATTGAATATTATAGAAACTGAATACTGCGAGGAACTAAAGGCGTAGAAGACCCCTTTGGGATCGGTAGCAGAGGGAAAAGCAAGCCCAGCATTGCAGTTTCCCTAGTGAGACAGGCAGCACAAAATCCCACCCCATGAATTCAGCATCAGCGCTCGGTGTTTTGACTGCTTTAGGCAAACTTCCACCCTGTGACCGTGCTGTGGTTGCCTACTGGATAGTGATAACCCCATCCTGTGCGTTAGTAATACCGGGAGCCCACCCTCCCGATCCTGGGACTGCAAGATCGGTGATGAAGTGAGAGCAGCGTTTTGCCAGGAGGAGGAGGCAGCAGCAGTTTGGGGATGAGGAGGGTACAACACTGTTCTTTCTTCTTTCCCTTTTAAGCGCCTTTTCTTTCTGTTCGCACATTTTGTAAGAATAATTGCAGCTGAAAAAGGTTTTCTTTGTACGTGAGGATGGTGGTATAAGACAGTCCTGAAGAGAACAAACCCTGAAAACACTCCAAATTCTCCAAAACTTATAGTCAACCTTTAAAGGACCTAAAAAGAAAAAAATTAGATGATCATTTCTAGCCTGTTGAAATGCAGATCCTGCTGCTGACCTCTCGAGCATATGCTCAAGTTCTGCATTTTCAGCAGGATTTCTCTTTCACACTGTACAGGAAGAACGTACATGGGCAATGTGTCTCTACATGAAATTGGAACTCTGCTATTTACTGAGACCTGCGTGTTTGGTAGCGACAGAACGGCGTTAGGTTTCAGAAGTAGTTATTTGCTTTCTGATTGCAAACAATTTTGTGTTAAGACTTAGCTTGGCCTAGTGAAGTTTCTGACAAACGATGAGATGTGCTTTATGGCTGGGATTGCTCAGCGCTTGTTGAAGGTTAGGCCTTGCTAAATACAGACATCTTAGCACCTGAAACCAACGCACCGAAAATATGGTTATTTTCGCAGTCTGTCTCAAATGAAGAGCACAAATGGGCATGCTAAGTTTGGAAAAAAATGGAAAGGCAACACCAGAAAAGACAAATGTATAATAAACATTTTAGTACACAAATTACAACACCAGAAGAAGCTGAATAAGGGAAGTCTTTAAGCTTAAAGCAGTTTGGAGGTTAAGTGGAGAGAAAAAACAAAGGGGAATAGAAAACTCTGCTTTTCTATTTCACTCCATCTTTTAGCAGAGGTGCCACTTTGCAGTTCAGGTTTTCCAGCATCCTTATACATGTTTTTAGCTAAAGGGTGTCTGTCCCCGGTCCTCAACCTGTCCAGAGATTTATCTGTTTGTCCCAGTGGATGGCTCCCATTGAGCTTTTTGCATCTTCTGTAACCTACTTTAAGTCAAGTCTTCGAGCTTTCTTGGGGTAGCAGAGATTTCTCATTACAGTAGCCGACGTGACTGGGCTGGTTCAGACCTTACTGGTGTAAAAATAAATATTAATGGCTCCTTTTGTATCTTGACAGTTTTATTTTCACGCTTTATACAATTCTTGCTTTCTGTTTCGAAAACAGGTATTTTGTGATGCTAATCAAGTCGTACAAGCCACAGACGTGCTGGACTGGGAAGACAAGGATGCTGCAGAGACATTGGTCGACAATGTGGTCCATTCCAGGATCATCAATCCTTTACGCCTGTTTGTTAAGCCATCTCCAGTCCTGAAACACGGCCAGGTGTCCTACTCAGACAGCATAGAAAACTTTTGGGATTGGTTGTCCAACATCACGGAGGTTCAGGAATCTCTCGCACGAACTAAACGCAGACCTATAGTAAAAACTGGGAAATTCAAGAAAATGTTTGGATGGGGCGACTTCCACTCTAACATCAAAACTGTTAAGCTGAACCTCCTGATCACAGGGAAAATCGTCGATCACGGCAATGGGACCTTCAGTGTTTATTTCCGACATAACTCCACAGGTCTGGGAAATGTTTCTGTCAGCCTGGTGCCACCTTCCAAGGTGGTTGAGTTTGAATCATCTCCACAGTCAACACTGGAGACCAAGGAGTCCAAGTCCTTCAATTGCCGAATTGAGTACGAAAAAACAGACCGCGCTAAAAAAACTGCCTTGTGCAATTTCGACCCTTCAAAGATCTGCTATCAAGAGCAGACTCAAAGCCATGTCTCCTGGTTGTGTTCCAAACCATTTAAAGTTATCTGCATTTACATTGCTTTTTACAGCGTAGATTACAAACTGGTGCAAAAGGTCTGTCCTGATTATAACTACCATAGTGAGACTCCGTACTTGTCCTCTGGCTGATACAATCGTGGGTAACTGTAGAGATACAGCATCAGTCATAAAAATAAGCATTTCCATTAACCTTTTGGAGAAGAATATGTTTTCCTTATCAGGTTAAAAAGTCTTTAAAAACTGTAGCTGTGTTGTGCTGTATCGTAAATAATTAAACTATTTATGTAACAATCATTTTCATTTGAGACCATCGCATTTTAGCTCTCTCATCATTAATAAGGGAACTACCAGGCAGACACATGACAAAAATCAAACAAAATTATGTCTGTAATGAACATCGGTTTTGCAAATCAGTTTTTTAAACTAGACTTGATGGCAGAGAGGTTGTCTTTTACTTGAGTTGGACAGCACTTCGCAGGATCCTGTTTCTCATTGGGAATTTTAGAAAATGACAATATAAAGAACAAACGATGAAGCAGACTCCCAGCTGCTTATATACAAAACCCAAATAAACAGCTCGCTCTAATTTCATAAAGAATGTTACACACACAGGGCTCAAGGAAGCAAGTCCAAATACTAAGAGAAAGTGCTATTTCTAGGGGGAAAGGAAAGGAATCTATGAGCATTTCTATGAGTTGTAGTAGTTGTACTTCTTCACGGAAGTGAAGAGTGAGTAGTTCTTCCTTCAGACCTTCTTACCCATGGATATGCAATGATGTAATTAGACATTGATGAGCTTTAGTTTATTAGACCCACCAGGTGTGCAGGTTTGGTGTACATTTCTTCCTTCCACAGTCACTGTTGCTTTTGATTCTTCTCAAATGTTTACGTATCCACCAGTGCTAGTTTTACAGTTGATAGAGAATATACATACCTTGGAAAAAGATAATCTCTGTTTAAGTCTGATGATAACAGGGGCTGGCTTCCACTCAACAGAAGCAATTATCTTGCTATCTAGCCCTCTTAGCACTGCACTGTAGCAAGGAAAATACATCACAGCATAAGGACGATACCTGAACAACGCAAGCTTTCTGCTTAATGGCACCCAGTTGTCTTCCTTAGCATTGCACTGCATACCTTCAGTTAAAATATAAGCAATGACAAATGAAGAGGACGACAAAAATCTATGCACCCTCGCCTCATAAAGCAGATTTCAAACAATTGCTATCGATATAAAAATATTCAGCCAGACTTTCCTCTAGTACAGAATAGCATCGCTCCACCGTAGGTAGTTACAAGAACGGAGGGTCTGGCTGTGGTTTAGCTTCAAGAGGACGGACGTTGCTCCCGCTGCAGTCCGTAGCGGTTAGCTCCAGCGACGCAGCTTCAAGCATCCACCCCCTGCGCTTCCGTTGGGTGTTGACTTTGCTGCTGCCGCCGATTTGCTATCGTAGTCGTCTGTGACCATTCAGTGTCACAGGTCCCGTGGGAGAAGCTGGCTGAGGAAGCGCATTTATTGCCTACGATCAAACTTACATACAGGGTCCGAGAAGTTACATATAGCTTAAATAAAGTACTATTAAAATACTCTGTTCAAGTGTTGTGCACCCAGACAAATGACTGTGAAGCTCAGGAAGACTCACTCATGAGATTAATTCTGATTTCCTTGGTAAAGTCTCATACAAAAACATTACTCTGTTAAAAATATACTACAAGTAACTGGCTAATTTGTTCTTCTCTTTAGGTGACAAATTTAAGTGTGTGGTTTAGTTTGATCAATAATCTAAATGTTTTTCCTTCATCTTATTTCATACAGAGTCTCTCCTGGTCTAAATGATGGGTTTTAGTTTGTCTGTTACTGTTGATTCCTACAAGATGGTCCACTTTGTATTCTGTATAGCGTGTCCTCGTTCGGGCTGTATATAAGCTTGGATTTATTGCTATGAGTTCAGTGGTTGGTGCTTTTGTAACTTAGCTGTAAGCCATGATTTTATTGCCATGTATTTTTACTCAGCACTGTAGGCAATTAAAAGAAAACCCTACATGCTATTTATTGTAGAGTATGTGGAAATCATGTATGTATATACACTTAAATATGTGTACATATACAGAATATATGTGTACATGTATTTGTATGTAAATAAAGAGAGTTTGCTAAATCTGGCACTTGCTTATGGCATATTTGATTTTTTTTTTTTCAGTGTTACTTTGTGTCTTTAGATATACAAAACTAAGGCACTGCAACAGATCACTGAACGTTTTTCCCCAGCCGGAATTTGTTTTTCTAGGAGATATTTCAGTATGCGCTGCAGCGAACTGCGCTGCACGCCTAGGCAGACTGGGTTCAGTAGCGTTTCATATTTGAGAAATGAAGTGCGTGTTTTGACGAAGACAATCATGAACTGTTTAATAATTGTGCAAGATATATTAAAAGGCGTTAGTCTAAATTAGAAAACGTACATCAGCTCCTCCCCAGCGGGAACGCACTGGGCGACGCGGCTGATGCAGCCCTTGCTCAGAGCATCTCACCTAAACGGGAGCTGGATTCTCCCCCCACGCAGACGTCCTCTTGCCACGACGCAGCCGCCTCCCGGGTTGAGGTTTCCGGACCTCAGGAAAACAAACCAGGGCCTTGAGCAAAAAAACATCGCTCTGGAAACACCCGGAGCGCCTGGGCCTCGCGGGGATTCACACGGAAAGGCTAGTATGAATCAAGAGACAAGTATTTTAATAGGTTTAACACCTGAGCTTCTGGAACACTGAGAAGACACGCACCCAACCGGCAGCTTTGGACTCAAAGCAACTCTCAGGCTCTTCAAGCGAGGCCCAGGCTGGTGCCGCGCCGTGGAGCAGCACCGGTACGGGGAGCGGCAGAGGAAGGGAGCCCACAGCAGCAGAGGGAGAGGGTTCACCCAGACCGTGTCAGTCCTGCCGCCCGGGACACAGCAGAGCACTGGGAGGAGCTCGTCTGTCACCTGTAAGTCCCCCCAAGGAGCTTTCCTGCCCCCAAACCTCCTAATGATAGAGGAGCAACCACCATCAAACCCGCTCGGCTCCCTCCGCACCTAGCGAACACGGCGCGGAGGGCCTGCGCACCCGGGAGAGGCTGCCTTCGGAGACTTAGCGTTTGCTTTAACACAGCCCAAATGTTTTCCCAGGGAAAATGGCAGCATCTGGCCAGTGTTCTGACGCTTCGATGCTGGGGCGATGGGAGAAGCTCGCCCCACTGTCCTCCCAGCAAGCCCCGCACAAGGCAGCAGCCTGGCAGCTGGGGCAGGAGAGGGAGGCAGCCTTGGTACCAAACCCATCATGCCAGGGCACTCACCACCACGCTTTTTCCAATCACCGTACTTTAAAAACCAACTTGAAAGCATTACCTTTTTTTCAGCTCACTTGAGAGAAAGTCACTGCAAAAAAGCACTTGCAGTCTTATTGCAGTCAAAGTCAGATTAAGAAGAAATTATTTACACCTAGCAAGGTAAGCAAAACACAATCCAATGAACCAAAGGAAATGACAGACTTCATTAGGTCAAATTTCACACTGCCCATGTAAACAGAACTAAATTTGATTTAATTTCACACCATATTTTAAAAAACATTTTCCTGTGACTATTTTAGACAAGTTTCAAATTTCAATGACTGTTCCTTTCGTGACTCTTATTCAAAGGATTTTAAAATAAAAATTTGGAAGATCAAATACCATTTTTAGAAAGTGTCCCAAGTGGGCAATAATGACTTACAACCGCAGCAACTTAATCTAAAAGTTTTTAATATACCTACTTTAATTTAATCCAAATCTCAACAGTATAGTTTTACGTGCATTTATATCAACACAAATATGTATTTAAACTTCTTTCTAAACACATTACTAAATTCCTGTTGTTCTCCCCACCCCATGGATACACATATAAAAATCCCAGTAAAAAGCTGATTCACGATACAGACACAAGCATCAACTTTTTGTCTTCAGACAGCCCACCGCACAGTGCCGCGGGAACCGCGCGCATTCAGCATTTTCTTTTTTAATCATTTCAACTTGGAACAGGGGAGTAACTTAGTTTGGTGTTTCTTTTTCTTTTCCCCTCAAGAATTTCACCCTTTGGATCCTCAGCCTTTTCATCTCCTTGTAAGCCTAGCCGGCGGTCGGATCCTTCCCCGAGCTCCTCGGCCTCTCAATCACGGCAGCGCCGGCGATATTGCGCTGGGACCCGGGGCTCTCTGCCCGCCTCGCCGCCTGCGTGCCAATTCCACAGCTCTTCCATCGAGCAGCCGCGCTGTACCGCAGTGTTGAGCAAGGCAGAAAAAACCAAAAGCCCAGCGTTGTTTGCTGTGAGCTCCCTGGGGTTGCTACGTTTTCTTTTTAGGGAGAATTTACTAGGCAGTGGTAAAAGAGCAAACCCCTGAATAATCCTGATGCAACTGGAAAAACTCTCATAGCAACCAGGCGAAGGTGCTCAGTGCAAATCAGCATCCTGTGCTGCTTTTTTTTTTCTTAATTGTAATTCAAGGACATTAGGATTTGCTATTTGTTTTATGCTCTGTTGACCAGCATAATCTGGATAATGTTTTATTTATAGTATAATAATGATTCGTCATTACCACTGTCCCTATTCAAATATGCACAGTTGAAAAGACAATAAACAAGTCGCATATACTAAGTAGCTCAATGAAATACACATCAATCAAGTAGATTTTTTTAGCTGTAGGGTGTCGCAGTTGAAAAACTACACTTTGCCATTCCCATCTCTGCGTCTTGTGAGCACCTCTTACACGCATCTGCCAGAAGCGGCTTCCTTCTTTGTTTTAAAACTAGCAAATAAAATGATGTTTCTCATGTAGAATAGAACAGAATAGAATCATTAATCACAGAATCATTTGGTTGGAAAAGACACTTAAGATCATCGAGTCCAACCGTACCTGTCCACTACTAAACCATGTCCCTAAGCACCTCGTCTGCCCGGCTTTTAAATACCTCCAGGGATGGGGACTCCACCACTTCCCTGGGCAGCCTGTTCCAATGCTTGACAACCCTCTCCGTGAAGAAGTTTTTCCTAATATCCAATCTAAACCTCCCCTGGCGCAACTTGAGGCCATTGCCTCTTGTCCTCTCACTTGCTACTTGGGAGAAGAGACCAACACCCACCTCACCACAACCTCCTCTCAGGTAGTTGTAGAGGGTGATAAGGTCTCCCCTCAGCCTCCTCTTCTCCAGGCTAAACAACCCCAGGTCCCTCAGCCGCTCCTCATAAGACTTGTGCTCCAGACCCTTCACTAGCTTCGTTGCCCTTCTCTGGACACGCTCCAAGTGGAAAGGTTGGAAAAGACCTCGAAGATCATCTAGTCCAACCATCAGCGTATTGGCAACATACTGTACTTAGAGGATATTGCCTGTACTGCATTAGACAAAAACCTAGGAGTTGGTGTAACCCCCTCAATAGGAAAAAAAAAAAAAAAAAAAAAAAAAGATCACAAATTTATATCACATCCCTGGTGGATTCAGGTCTCCGGGGTTAGTGAACAGAAGGTAAACCACGCGTCAGCTCCCTATTGCCTACGTAGCCCAGCTTGCTGCACACGCAAGGAACACAGCAGCTCCATGAAAGAGGGATCCAAGGGACTGGTTTTGCAGAAGAAGAGTTGAATTGCCGTGAAACATCCCACTTCAGTCGAACCACACCTCATATGGAGGGTCATTGAGCATGGGGATGCAAAATCTGTTCAGATCTGCATTTAGAAGTGATGGAAAGTGAACAGAGCCTGCTGGACACTGCCGCCAGCATGGCACAGCAGCACCTTCCAGCCGAGATGGCTGCGACCGACCACATCGCATGGCTCTCCAGCCCAAAATACCTGTGGGTTTTCAGTCAGAAGCAAGCCTCCAGCTGTTGGTACTCTCAAGCAAAAAACCCAGTCATCTAGACTAAATATTGAAGGGGGGGGGGGAATCACAAAAAAATGCTTTTCCAAAGATGTAATTCAGTCTCCGACTCAGCATAAATCCAGCAACAGCTGCAGCCCAATTAAAAAGCAATTATGTTCATGGGAAAACAGTTTACTCAGGGATAGTGGGGGAAAAAAAAAATCTGCCTACGTGAACATTGGTTGGACTCTAAAACAAGACTCCAAAAGTATCAGCACCTTCCTATTCAACAGTAATGAAACAGCCAAGCAGTTAGACCAGACACTGTGTATCGGGTTTGCGTGGCTACCAAAAGGTAGCGGGGGGGCTACAGGGGTGGCTTCTGTGAGAAGATGCCAGAAGCTTCCCCCATGTCCGATAGAGCCAATGCCAGCTGGCTTCAAGATGGACCTGCTGCTGGACAAGGCTGAGCCCATCAGCGATGGTGGTAGCGCCTCTGGGATAACGTACATAGGAAGGGGGGGGTGGAAACAAAACCAAAAAACAACAGGACACAAACTGCAGCTGGAGTGAGGAGTGAGAACATGTGAGAGGAACAACCCTGCAGACACCAAGGTCAGTGAAGAAGGAGGGGAGGAGGTGCTCCAGGCACCGGAGCAGAGATTCCCCTGCAGCTGGTGGCAAAGACCATGGTGAGGCAGGCTGTCCCCCTGCAGCCCATGGAGGTCCATGGTGGAGCAGATATCCACCTGCAGCCTGTGGAGGACCCCACGCCAGAGCAGGTGGATGTGCCTGAAGGAGGCTGTGACCCCGTGGGAGGCCCACACTGCAGCAGGCTCCTGGCAGGACCCGTGGTGAGAGGAGCCCACGCTGGAGCAGGTTTGCTGGCAGGACTTGTGACCCCATGGGGGACCCACACTGGAGCAGTCTGCTCCTGAAGGACTGCACCCCGTGGAAGGGACCCACGCTGGAGCAGTTCATGAAGAACTGCAGCCCTTGGGAAGGACCCACGTTGAAGAAATTCATGGAGGACTGTCTCCTGTGGGAGGGACCCCACGCTGGAGCAGGGGAAGAGTGTGAGGAGTCCTCCCCCTGAGGAGGAAGGAGCAGCAGAGACAACGTGTGATGAACTGACCCCAACCCCCATTCCCTGTCCCCCTGTGCCGCTCGGGGGGAGCGGGAAGAGAAAATCGGGAGTGAAATTGAGCCCAGGAAGAAGGGAGGGGTGGGGGGAAGGTGTTTTAAGATTTAGTTTTTATTTCTCATTACCCTACTCAGTTTTGATTGGTAATAAATTAAACTGATTTTCCCCAAGTCGAGTCTGTTTTGCCCGTGACGGTAATTGCTGAGTGATCTCCCTGTCCTTATCTCGACCCACGAGCCAGCTGAGGGCAGTGATAGAGCAGCTTTGGTGGGCACCCGGCACCCAGCCAGGGTCAACCCACCACACATGCCCTCTGTTTTTGTCCTAAAGTCAGAACAGAGAAAAAAAATCCACTAGTTCAGGGACTTTTTAATATATTTTCTTCATGTTATGAGAAACACACATCTGTAATTCCTCACCCGGACGTGGGAAGCCAGCTTACACTGAGGGTTCAGAGATGATGAGCCCTTCTCTGCTTAAGTGAAAAGGCTCAACCGCCTTTCTTAACTGGAAGGAAAGGAGCGACGTGGGAAGCACCGAGGTGGCAGGGGGTGAGACCGCGATCCCTCTCGGCTTGGCAGCACTCGGGGGCCTCGCCCAGAGCTGGACCATCAGGGACACAGCTCGATGGCAGCAGTTGAGCACAGCCACAACGGAGAAGCAAACATTTCCTCAGGCATCCCACCACTCGCCTTGCCTCTCGCGTTAACTGTTGTCGGAAAACAAGAGAGTTTTATTGCCAGCCTGACCCCAGCCTAGCGTCTCACATTTCAGTCATCACCCTGCCCATCTGCCCTTGGCAGCTCTACGTTTTAGCCACCTCGGATGCAAATCCCGTTTCTCTATTCTCTTGCCTCATTCCCAGACAGTACGTGGCTCTCTCATCATTATGCAGTCAATTAAGCTTTGGCCACCTTATCGTAACAGCTCCAAATAAGCTGGTGATCTTCCTGAAAGGTGATACATTATAATTGGTTCCAAATTGGCAAGAAAGAGGATAGTGAAATATGAGGCTTGGAGGTTATTTGAGTTAGCCCTGAATTTCAAAATGGCCAAAAAAAAAAAAAAAAGCCCCTAAAGTTATCAGGGTGTTTGCTTAGATCTTCTAGTATTGGTCAGGTTTGTATCATCTCTTACAGCCGGTGTTACGTCCCAGGAAAGAAGACTTGGGATCTTTTGTTCTAGAGATCCTGCAGATAACAGCGATGCTGCCAGCTCCCAAATGCAGGCGACGGAGGAGATGGGCTGTGCTCGCTAGCACAGAGCCACCGCAGGGAGAGGGCAGCGAGCGCAGGAGCCTGGCACAGGGCGCATTCCGGGTGCCCAGGCTCCATAGGTGTCCCTGTTGTATGTACACCTCGACAATTTCACAGAATGCTTTGGGTTGGAAGGGACCTTTAGAGGCCATCCAGTCCAACCCCCCTGCAGTGAGCAGGGACATCTTTAACCAGATCAGGTTGCTCAGAGCCCCGTCCAACCTGACCTGGAATGTTTCCAGGGATGGGGCCTCCACTGCCTCTCTGGGCAACCTGTGCCAGTGCTTCACCACCCTCACTGTAAAAAATTTCTTCCTTATATCCAGCCTAAATCTCCCCTCCTTTAGCTTAAAACCAAGTTTTAACTTGGTTTAACCAATTTTTCAGATCCTGCAGCTCAGACAGTCCCAGGCAAGCAAACAACTCTCACCTCCTCCCAGCTGGGACTTGGGGACATCACAGCAGGTTTCTTGCATTGCTGTAATCCTCGTTTTCATCCCTGTGATGAAAGTGATAAATTCCTAAGCAGCCATGAGAGATGAGTCTGGATAAATGTCCCAGTTATGAGGTTTCTAGACGGGTGGGCAGCAATTACAGCCCCTTCCACCCACATTTCAAAAGCCCCTGAAGAGATGCAACTCACTGCGAGCTCTCCTAGAGTGTGACAAAGGCATCTCCTCGCAGGAGAAGATTTGGGGCTCTCCGCCCCAGACAAAACGCCCCTGCTCAGATGCGGGGTGAACGCCAGGCTGCTGCTCCTCGCAGCAGACGCTGACTCCCGCGGGTGCGGGGAGCGGGTGGAGGTGCTGAGCAGGGGACCCCACCGCAGGAGCCGGCGCGGCTCCCACCGCTGGGTACCAGCGCCCGGTGCCAGCTCTAGAAGGTCAAGCTCTGGGCATTCCCCCAGGGACGTGGCAACAGCAGCCTTACCCACTACAGTTACTTGTCTAACAAGTCACCTTGTTTCCTTCTAGTTTGTTCTAAAAAAGAAAAAAAATTAATTTAAAAAAAATCAGTTCAGGTTTTCAAAATGTGCCAAGCTGATATTCTTGAGCTTATGCACGTGCGTTTCGGCCAAGCACGAGAACGGGTCAGTGAGGAGCCTTCAGTCCCTTCTAAGCCAACGGGACCCACGCTCTTCCACCACCTTTTCAGGCGTACCTGAAGCGCACGCCGCAGCGGCAGGCGACGCTGAGCAGACTCGCGCTGCTAGCCTGGGATCCCGGTACAGAATATTTAACACAGATTTCTGAGCAGGTAAACCAAAGGATTAAAAATATTTCCAGTTGCCATACTGAAGATGAGAAGCAAGCCTATTTATTATATAGTACTTAAGACTACTTAATTCCAATCCACTTCTCACGTCAGATATATTTAACTGTAGCATTTCTGGCTTCAGTCACTGAAGATGTGGATTAGCCCAAGTGCTCTGGGAAAACAAGATGCCCGCTCATCCCAGCTTCCTGGAGGCGATGCCATACGGGGCGACTGCGCTGTCCTGAGGGAATACCCTCTCTCTTCCCCTCCCTTCTCCGGATTTTAAAGTAAATATTCCATAAATACTAAACCCCCAGCGTTTTGCCGCAGCCAAGCACAACCCGACTGCTCAAAGTGAAAACGGCTCCACAGATGAAGAGCGTGCAAGGCAGCCCAGACCCATCGGGTCAGCCAAGCTCATCGGCGTGTCAAGGCGTTAAGGGATACTTATGTTATTTGGCAAAAAGAGCGGAGAGGGAAATACGTTTTGATTCACCACACCAGTTATCTTTAAAACAAGCAGAGCCCCTTATTTAAGATACGGGTATTGAACCGTGTTGCCAGAAGCAGATTAATTGCAGCTTCCAGGAAAAACTCTGAGCTTATTTCACATTGACTTTTATTCCCACTTGACTTAAGTTCCTTATGTTACACCAACTCATTTGAATTTTTTGAATTGGTTTTGCATAGTATCATTTACTGATGTACTATCTTTAATTACATAACACACATACACTCTCCAACTGCATTATTAATGAAAGTGTTTTTAATTAAATGGCTCTCAGCATAATATTCAGTCATTAATTTCACATGCTCAGGATCTGGAGAGATTCTATTCCGATGGTCTGGGGAAACTTTGTACTTTAGATGAGGGATACTTCCAAAGTGATAGTTTTAGAGTGAAGTTGAAAATCATTATGAGCACCGAATTACCCTCTCAGCAGCTGGTGCCGCAGTTCTGCTCTACCGGGCATTATCTATTCTTCAGCTCAAGTGCTCCTTTTGCTCTGCCGTGCTTCACCACTCGTAATTTTCAAATGCCTCTCGCTGGATTCACGTATATTCCGCAGTGAATAATATCAGAGTTATCTTTTAGGAACAATTTATACTTAGGCAATGGCTCTAAGGCTGCACCCTCTACAAGAAAAAGCTCCGCACCCTCCTTTCTAACGCTGGCGCCCACCTGCCTCCACTCCTGAACTTTCAGTGCTCTTTGAAGTGACAACGAGCATCCATGCTCTTGGGGATCGGGCTTTTTTTTTTTGCCCATCCACCAGACAGAGGCACAGACACAGACACACACTGGTACATCACGCAGGCTTTGCTGTAGGCATCCTTAACGTTCGTCTGCTGCAAAGATTGCCAGTTATGGCCAAGAGGCAAAATACCAGCTTTAAAACATTTTTTTTTTTCCACACTAGCACACATTTACCATTGCCTTACTCAAGGCAAGCAGACCTCTTCTCCAGCCCAGCTTGGGAAAGAAGCCCACCCAAGCAGCCCTGCACAAGCTCTTCCCTTCCACAAAGTCTCCAGGAAGGATTCATCTTCACCTCAGTTTACGCCTTCTATTTATTGATTGAAAAGAAATCCCTACTTTTTAAAAAAAAGTTCTAGGACAGCATTTTCCAGGAAGACTTTGGAAGCCTCAGAAGTCATTTTTTCTGTCTTTCTAGAATAGCTCAAAGGAACTTGAGAGTAACGAGGTTGCACACTACTGTACATGTTCGACCTGTGAGTCTTGTGGTTTGTCCATCTTCCCCAGAGGCAACTGCATGTAAAACAATACTCTGGTAGGACTGTTCTATTGCTGCCTCGATTGTGGACTTGTTTCCACTCGCTGCTTCTCTCTACGACCCTGTCTTCACCCTGGTGGGGGGTGGATGCTGGATCCCTTTGATCTTGGGCTTTTTCTGGTGGCCTTCCCTGCTCAGGTTTCTGGGAGGTCAGAGCGTGGTTCCACCAGTCTCTCTCTTGCTCAGGCTTCCTGGGAGTCAGTCTTGCTCAGACTGTTCCTGGGACTCTTGTCATCTAACTAGTCTCTGAAGTCCTAGCAACACAAAGACCTGGCGTTTTGTTTTTGAATAACAAAGTCCTTCCCAAAAAAGTGTCCTCTAATTTCTTAGGCTTAAAAGCCCTCTCCGCAGCGCTAACGCACAGGAGGAGAGGAGCGGGTCTTGCTCATCCCATTCTCCTGAGAGCACAGCATCCCGACTTACACCTTACCTACCGGTCCCTCTCTGCTTCAGCTCAGTTTCCTGCTGTAATGCTCACGCTTTTGGATTCCTCCCTGCTCTGATGCTGCCCTACAGCTGCTGTCCTCTGAGCTCGAGGTTGGCCCTTCCAGCTCTGCTCCAGTAGCCTAACTGCAGCGAGAGACCTGCCACCAGCTCTCGCAGTCTCCACCTCACTCCAGCCGAGCAAAGAAAACCTTGTGAAGAAGGAGCAGACAGACAGGGCGGGTATAAATTAGAATAAATGCTCAGAAACCTTCTGGCAGTAAGATGAAATAGATCCCTTTCTTCCTCAGGAACCAAGAGGACCAAAAGGACTTTACCTGCTAAGGGCTAGCAGCGGCAGAACCTGTACTTACAGAGCCTCCCCATTAAAGAGGATTGCTTCGCAGGGTTTTTAGTGGAAGAGGAAAGAAAAAGGCTGAACGCAAAAAAAGTTTAATAAAAATCTCCCGTGTCAAAATGATACGCCATACATGGACCTCCAGCGCATCTAAAATGGATTTTGGAGAAGAGAAATAACTCTAGCATTTTTATATGACAAGGCTAATAACAACATGTGCCCACATTCCCAGCATTTCATGTCTACATAAACCACTGCACCATAATGAAGATAATTGAAAGTATGACTTTCATCAATATTTAATTAGCATTTGGTGCTAACTCATTATTTCGGTACAATTAATTTGACATCTTGCTGTATGGCCTGCACAGATTTCCTTCTAGAGGGTTGTTTTATTGGTGGGACATAAGTAACACGAGACATGTGCACCTTCCCTGAGGCTTCTAGAGGACTATGAAATATGGAGAATATGACGTTTTAATCTACTGCAGGATACAAAAGCATAATATTGAAGCTCAAAAGATGCGTGTGTATTTGGCTAATGCATTTTTGTAGTAAGGGAATATTCTACTAAACTGGCGTTTTCAGAAAACAAATCGTACCATCACCACGCCTGCCTCTTCCTCACTGAATTCCATGGCTTATGTCCGCGGTGACAATTCAGCAAACCAAACCAGCAGTGCCTCATGTCAGCAATTTGAAACCTCTGTAAGTAACAGTTTTAAGATGATTCCCCATAAATGCGTAGAAACTTCTACAAAAAAAAGTGGATCTTCAGATGGTCACAGAAATCGCGGTGACTCCCGATGACTGGGATGTACTTTACAAGAGCAGGCAAAGGACAAAAGATGCTTCACAGCCATTCTGTCACTCGGTCCAACTTATAAAGTTACTTTACAGAGATCTTAGTAGCAGGCATAATGCAAAGTGCAGAGTTTTATTTCTACATCCTTAGAGCAGTGCTCCCCACTCAGAGGATACTACAGTTAGTAATGGGGTATTGCCGCCACGAAGGAAGAGACGCAAGGAAGAAAGTAGCCTAAGAGTCTTGACCAAAGGGGGTTGAAAATGCACTGCTTATGTTCTCAGCCGTTAAATGAAGCTCTTGAACAGGGATTTTCTGAACTACCTTGAGTCAACAGGAGCCCATCTCCAGAAATGGAAAGTAGCCATTAGTTAACACCTAATCTAGCATTTTCCAAAGACAAGGGACTACAGTTGGTACAATGTACGACAGGACTTCCCAACCTGTTGCAACACATTCACATTTGTCATTCATTGGAAATTTGACCAATTTTTAAGTATTTTAAACATCTTAAAAGTTGGCCGCACCCCCAAAATTTGAGATTCCTCAAATCATTATTTTCCTACACTTCAGACATTTGAATGAAGTGTTTAACGAAGCTTTAGTGAGTGTTACAAATTATGAACTGGTACTAACGGCTGTAAGTGGGAAGTTTTAAGATCTGCTTTAAGAGCTGCTTTCCTTCACTTGGCACGTACTCACTTTCATTAATCATAGTCCCCTCCAGCTGATTGAATTTTGGATTTTTCCTCACTTCGACATTTTCAAAAATGTACTACTTGCAATTTTTAAGGAAAAATGGTTCTTTTTAAATGATTTTCAAGTAAAGGAAAATCTAATATTCACATCTAGCACGCTAACGCAGCAACATATTTAAAGAAAAACAAGTAATCACTCTTTAACATTGAAAAACGTTTCTCAGCCAGCTTGGCAAGTGTCATTTTTAACTTGCAGGCTCTTGCCTGTGTTTTTGTTGAAGTCCCGTTACTGGCCTGCAGAAGGACACACATCACATCAGCAGACGGTTCCTGGGCAAGGACCAAAGATCCTCTTCCCCTCCGAATCCCCCCTGCGGACCTTCCCAAGTGCAGTTATGGTGGCTCTGCCAGACACCTACTCAGAAACAGGCTACTGATGACCACGGCACTCAACAGAGCCAGAATCTATTTCTTCGCTTCATTTCTCTTCACCTACTCCCTTAGCAGCTTTTACCCAGGAGAGTGGGAGAAAAAAAAAAATTTTGCAAGGTGCAAATGGGAAAGAAGAGTACTTCTTACTGCAGTACTTGGCCTGCAATGTGAAGGTGGCATCAAGTCCTTCCAGCTCAAACTCACTGGAAATAAAAGCCCTCATCACCTGCGCACACTCTTGCTTATCAATTATTTGATGAATCCTCAGTTTTGAATATTTGCTTAAGACACAAAAGAAAAAAATCCACAACATAAGCAAGCTGCAATTGCCCCTTTCTTTTGCTGCTTTGCAGAAGACATTCCCACCTATGACGGCTCATACACAAGAACTAAGTGCGAACAACCTCCCAACAAATCCTAGCGGACATTTTTCTGCGTGTGCGTACACTCAGAATTAAGTGTGCTTCAGGGAAATTAATCCTAAATACGTGGAGCTTGTAATCAAGCCAATAGTACCTTCAGCTGCAATGTGCTCAAATACATTTATATTACATTTAGAGAACTGGTTAGAAAAAACCCAAGTGTTTCTACTGGTGGAAAAAGTACAGATGCCACAGCTGAAGACTAGACACAAGGTGGATACTCACCCTGAAAATAACCTGGGTGATCAGGGCTCCCATACAGGTTTTCCTGCTCAACTGCTAGTTCCTCCCCGCTGGAGAGCACTGGTGTGGGCAACACAAATGCCCTCCTCCACTTCACCCTCAACTTCACTATTTAAGCTAAAATTGCTGAATAAGTAGCTTTGACGACGACGTACAAGGATATTAACCGCTAGCAGACGAGCAGTGATGCCTCAGCTCTACCCAGCCATGCCCTTGCTCTCCTCCCAGGCAGCACAGCTCCTCTGGGGAACTGGCATTGCCCTTACGGATCTTTAAACCCCATTTATCTGCAGGAATAGAAGCCAGTTCTGGCACTCAAAATGTAGCCTTACAAGAAGCAAGTAAAGATTACAAAAGTACGCCAGCACTATTGATGGTTCTGTGATAGGAATCTCTACGTACAGCTAAATAAGCTGCTTATTTTTATTACCGATGCGGTCGCAGCGGCACTGAACACTGCTGAGCCAGCCCTGGTTTTTGAGTTTGTTTTTAAAGAATGAAGTAGGAAAAACATTCATGCCAGGAAAGACGTCTTTCCATCTTTGTAATTCATGCTAAACACAAACAAGGTTTATCGTTAAAGACAGTCTCAGTGCAACAGCACCTTCCTCTACACGTTTTTATCTGGAGGAATCGGGAACAAATGTTTAGTTTGCTCTCTGCAAACAAGCAACGAGGGAAGATTATGGACTTGCTGATAGCACTGACTTAAAGTAAATAGAATGACTGTTCATAGCATGACTATGACGAAGAGCGCAGAGATGATTATTTACACAAAATGAGCCCAACTTAGAAATGCTCTTGGTTTTATACCACATGGAGTACCCTCAACAGCTGATTATTTTATATATTTAAAAAAAAAAACACAAGCTTTTAACATTCCTCAACATTACACTGAAACCTCCTCTTAACATAAACTAGTCCTAAAATACCCACACTTTTACCTCTTTGGTTCTTTTTCTAACTGCCCAGAACATCACCTTATTGAAAAACTGCAGCCACCGTACTTTAGTTGCTCAGCCCCCATCTCAACACTTCCTCAACATCCATACGAAAACATTTTTTTCAGGATAATTCTTCCAGAGAGCCAGTTTCAATATTCTGCTCGAGTTCTTCGATTAGAGTTTGTACGGAATATTCACAGAGGTGAATATAACCGGGGCACAGTGCCCCAGTAAACACCATATATTTAACTAAACGAGCGGCAAGACAACTGGCATGAAATATTTGTTGATTACAAAAGGTAGTTGATATTGCAAGCACTCCGTTTCTTTGATGAAGTATTTCTAAACAAGTAGCCTTTTTGTAGCTACCCAAAGAGATGCTAATTTCAGACACACAGACCCTGCAAGTCCTGCAGGCTCCAAGAGCTTGGACAGACGGATTCCTACGTTCCTGCTAAGCCCTGCGGTCACCTTAATCAGCACCACAGAACCACCACCAGTTAGGAGTCCTGAACCAGTTATGAGCAGAACCCATCCTAGTATGTATCTCCAAAAGCTTTTACAAGTTCTACCAACCATGAATTACTCTAACAAGCATCTGAAACGTCTGTCCTCCAGCCTGCAGGCAGGAGAGCTGCAGAGCTGGGGCAGTCCTTCTACGCGGAGGCAGGGCAGCTTTAGCCTCGGCTTCCGATAACGGGGCAGCACCGCTCCCAGAACGTCACACTGAGTTCATAATGGAACCATCTCCTGCATTTTGGTACCTTTAACACCGAGCCTAGCACCCTGCTCCCTAAGCCACTGAAGTGAGGTGGGCTAGGGGAGCCCTTTGTTTTAAAGGTCTTCTCAAGCTGTAGACCTTACAGCTGGTCATCGTTTAAATCCGCGCGTTTTTCTTCAACCCCGTGAAAGAGGACAAGCATTCTGCAGAAGCCACATCTTCATTTTTACCCCCTGAATCTTTGTTTTCTGTCCCTGTGTTCTCCCAGACACAGAATGCTAAAGTGATCTAGAACCAAATTTAGTTTGGGCACAATCTAAAGGTGAATATAAACATTGAAGGGGAAATTCTAATTGTAACTGCTCAGCAGTAACATTTCTCCTCGGACCTCAGCATACCTTACTGTCTATAACTCAGTCACGCCAACTTGTTTGTTTTTGCAAGGTCCCATCTTGCATGTTCGTTATAGCCTCAAGGCATTTTTCTACATTAGTAGCTTTAAAGCATCTCCTTTGCACAAAATCTGTTTCAGCTGATTATCCTGCCAAATATTAAGTTCTATTTCTTCAAGCTGAATCTTTATTTCCTGCCAATCTATTACGAAGTTTTATCCTGCTGCCCTTTTTTCTACTGCTGAGAAAATACTTTTGTTTGATCTCAGTTCTTTCCTCTGGATGAGCATTTCTTTTTATCAGAAGAGGCAAGACTAAGCAGAAGCCAAAATTTAGGGGTTTTTTAAGAGTCAAAGGTTAGATATCTGCAGAGCAGCATGGAAAGCTCGAGTTCTTATGTAGACCAAAAAACCCAATGGCTTTCAAAACTTCGTGCTACTGATTTTAAGCACAAAATTCGTATGATTATGTATTTGGATAAATCCCTCCACATGTGCATGGTAGGAGTAGGACAAAACCAAATGACAACATAAAGGAGGCATATACTCTAAAAATAAAAAACCTCTGAAGAGCAGATGCCCTCCATCAGGATTTACCCAGTGTTGCCATCTTGCAGATCTAAACGTTTCCTAACACTGATGGAGACTCAAGGATGAGTTAAGGCTCCTGGCGATAGCTTCGCATCCCTACATTCCCTACCTACCCACTGAAGAGTAGCTGGGAAGAAACCGCTTTACAGAAAAGATCAAAGAGCTGGGTTATGCCCAAATTATTTCTTATGGAAAAGGCACATTGACCTACCTAATGCATCTGCCATATTCTCCCTGTTCAACTGAAAATACAAAAACCTGAAAACCTGAAAAACCCCAACACCCCAAAGAAATAACAGACAAAGCTGGCTCACCCACATACACAAATCTACATTTTTTTAGAAACACTGGAGCCTGAAGATGCAAATTATAAGAATGTATTAATTATCATTAATCATTCCTTCACAAAGACTAGAACTAATTGGAGAAATAATTTGAGAAAATTGAAGTACATGACAGAAAGCATTAAGATTCATCAAGTTTCAATTCTCTGGTCTGTCAGCTTGTCAAAAGTAGATGCCTGCTATTCTAGCGTTACTGGTAAAACACTCCATATTTTCCTAATCTAGTATACAATTTAACCCTTCTTGTAATTTGTTCTGAGATTAACTACAACTGACGATACATTCTCTATTAAAAGGCACCGTTACAAAGAAATTAGTATCTTTGAAATCGGGGAAACCGAACTTGCTGAAATTCCATTATAAAGCATTGGCAGGATCACTAGATATTTTGTGTTTATTTCTATTATTTAAGAGGTGCCGGCGCACACAAGAAAAAAACAAGACATTTGAAGAGAAAGGCACATTCAAAAAGAAATGCACACTGTTCCACATCTACCTTTCATAAATTCACCTTGACCAGAAAAGCCAATAAGTATGCAACAAGTTCTGGGCATTATTTGTCCTAATGGCAACAGCCAAGAGCATTCGATATTTATAAAGTAATAGCGAAGAGGTAGCTCAGAAGCTTGTCATACATAGACCCAGGTGCCCCAGCAATCTAAATCAAACAGCTTTGGTTAACTTCAGCTGCGCTTTCGGCAACGAACTAGGCAGCCAGCCTTAGCGAGCACACCCCGCATGAGCTTCTTCCCATGCCAGCCCTTACCATAGCAGCAGAGAAAAAGGCGAACAAGTTTGATGTCCCTCTCTTTGCTGCCCCGGGATAATCCTCCCCAGGTAAATTGTTCTGGTATAGACTCTTGATGCAGCATAATAATACACAGTCCTGCTCTAAGGGAGAAATGAAGTCTTGGTAGTGGAAGAACTCCCACGTGTGTGTGTCTGAAAGGAACAGCCCATCTGCAAGATCTGACAAGGACAAGATGCAAAATTTAATAGACTTTTTTTTTTCCCCCCTTTGAAAACACGGTGTGAGCTTTGTGGAGAACATCACAGCTCTTAATCTGGGGATGGCACAACTACCCTAGCAAGATTTAGTCTTTGCTGACCACAGTAAGTAAAGATTTTAGCTGGATACTTCAGTAACAAGCAGGTGGTTTGTTTTAAAATTTCAAGATGTTATAAATTTAACACAGCTGGGTTAGAAAACTGTGTACATCATATATAAAATTAAAGTTTACAGAAAGTTACCAACTTAAAAATGAAAAAAGTAAAGAGTTTACTTGGCAATTAAGGTTAAAATAGGAGATTGGCCAGCAGGTAGAGCTTCTATGCTTTAAGAAGTCACCCTATTAGCATTTTTTGCATATGCTTCAAAATTTACCTTTATTAACTGAAACGGCTCAGTCAACTACGCAGTAAAAAACATGGGAAGTCAAAAACCATAACTGCTTAAAATGCAGCACAAACTGCCTCCGTTCTGATCAGCAGCGCAAAGTTTGACATAGCGCAATTTATTTTCTACATGACTGTCACTGCCAACACATGAAACATGCATAAGTTTGGCAAAGCACAGATTTTCACCCATTATATACATACCCTCGATTCAAATACAGTACCTGCACAAAAATATTGTTATGCTCCAAACTCTACTAAGAATGCAAGACACAAACGTTAGTGCCAGGTAATGTTTTCAAAGGAAGTCAAATCCGCTCTCTGCTTTACAGGACGATCACCACATACCGCTACAGCTCTAAGTCTCCTTCAAAATACTTTAACCAAGAACTCAAAACATTCTTGGTAGTTTCTCTGTAAGCCAAGGCCAAGCAAACTCCACAAAATCATTTTTTCCTTCCCGAGTCTCAAATCACAAGCTCATTTCTGTTATTTATACTTGACTTATGAGAAACCCAGTTTTACACTTCAAGCATCAACTTCACATACTGTTTAAAATGTAACTTTTTTGACAACCATTGGAATGCCATCTCTATTCCAAAGCACTTGTGAATTGCCACAGCCAAGTCTGGTTTTTTTTTCTTTTTGTTTCCCTAGATTCAGTGCTTGTAGTGGAAAAAGCAAGTCCTTTGCATCATACATCTGAAACGCTTCATTCGACTTCTGCACTTTTATTTCTTCCAGCTTTCTCCGAGAGAATGAAGAAGGAATCTTCAAAATTGACGACAATAAAAACATGTTCCTCTAGTGGAAAATCACCAAGAAGTCTGCAGAAAGAAACTGTTCAAAACCACTCTAATTTTAACAGCATCTCCTCTATTACCATACTATCGCAACGTTAAGCGCAACAGTTATCTGTGTATAATGCAAGTAGTTTGATCGATAATATAATGTACTTAATAAACATGGCAAGTAAAATTTGTAGTGGAATGTGTAATACTTTAACTTAAATAGTAATTGCAACAGAAGTCATCTGAAACATAGAAAAACATGAATATTAGAAGGTTATATTCTTCCATATAGAACATAGCTAAATTTACTCGTTTATTTAATAAAGAATTCAGCAAGATAGGCAAGATCACAGACAAAACCAGAATTTCTCATGGTAAAGTTAAGATACAAGTCGTCATGATTAGTCAATAACAACTATGAATTTTGGAGAAGTGGCACAAAGACACACTTTAATCCCTATTTCTCACCTGTGACTGCTCAGGCTGCACTTTGAAATACTCTTCTTCTAGTGGCAGTAATGGGGACTGCTTAAGCTGGCACTACCCAGCAGGACATCAAACTGTGCCTTCAGCGTACGGCAGGGCTGGCAGTTCTGTACAGCGAGAGATGCTTTTTACTCTAATAGCCTATCTTACCAATCGAGATTCATTACGTGAGCTTTCTCCTCTCAAAGAGCGAGGAGGTCGTACATTGGACTTCAAATGCGAATTCTCAGAAAGCTGCTACAGTTACTAGTAACATTTTAGTTAAACCAAGATTCATTGATACCATAAAATACTTTTTTTTTTTAATGGAAACATTCAACTAAAATTAGGAAAAGCGCACAAAAGCCTATTAGAAGTCATTTTAGAAGGAAAATAGCTGCTTTTTTAGTCAATGCTAATTGAATCAGTTTTGCTGAATAATGAAGAAAACTTTTGTATGATGACAAGGTAAACGTCTCAGAAGAAAAATTACTTCAGAAAGACTAAGGATAAAAATATAGCCTTCTAAAAAATAAATAATGAAGTTTAATATTCTTTACCTAAAAGTTGAAGCTCAGTTCAAAAATTCGGACTCGCACAAATAATTTTGATTACCATTCACAGTGGTAACCAGTCACATCTACCTTGGAGTTACTGAAACAGCCTGTAAAGGTGTAAGTTATGTCATCGTTGGTATAAGCCCCACGAGGAACTTTAATCACTGCGGAGTAACTTCAGGGATGTATGTTTTAAGCAAACATGGAGAATTTTGCGTGTACCTACACACAAAACAGCGGTTTGTTATGCTGAGACACCCAAGACAGCCCTGTATCCTTATTTGTTACCCAAGTCATCTTAGGAAGAACTGCAATGGTCAACTGTGCCACATTCTTGCCATAGCCTAGACAACACGAGACAGGTAACTGCCTTTGTTCAAATAGCCTGCGTCGCTTTTTATAAAGTAACTTACCTTGACATCATCGTTTTCTGGAGTTCAGCACGTCCAAAGTCAAATACATAGAGCAGCATATCAACAGTCCTACTTATCTTTGCAAAATATCTATAAACATATTAAACCCCATGAACTACCCATATAGATTAATTCTTACACACCGCTTCTCCCGTTACAAATGCAAGCAACGTTCCTGTTGTATGTGGTCATTATAAGCCTATACTTGACAGAAAAAAAAAAAAGAGACAGTTTTCAATGGTAGGTGGAAAAAGAAACCAAATCTCTTAGAAACCATGACGCCCATCTTCATTACCATAGGATCGACTCTTCTTCCCACCAAGTATCGGTTCTGACAGTCTGTGTAAAGGCAGTCATTTCCCAGGTAGGCAACTCAGCAGCTATTCGGAGCTCCAAGTTATTTGAAAGTNAGAAGCAAAGGTAGCCGTTGGGAACATACACAGAAAAAAACCTCAAATACAAGCCACACAGACACGTTCTGTATAAGTAACAACTTTATTGTAACTTGATGTGCTGAAACGCAAAAATATTTTCAGCAACAAGGTACAAAAAGTATTTCACCATTAACATCAGCTGATAAAAAAAGGCTGGATGGTTTGATACAACTGTTTACATATCTGAATTCTCTTAATCATTTCCACCCCAAAACAGGTCTAAGTCATTTCACTGGTTTAATTTCTAAAGTAGGACTCATTGATCTTAAGCCTTCAAAAAACCAGGTTACAAATACAGTGAAGTTCCTTGCCAAACACTTGAAATAGTGAATTCCCTTTACAAACGTAGTCCATTTACTGTAAGCAGAAGCCAAGTATGAGACTCAGTCAGTGTCTTGCTAGCTAAGGAGCTAAGCTCTGCACTAAATATGCTATCAACATCAGACAAAGAGAACAGTTAACATTCCATTTGTCAATTACAAAAAAAATAAATCAGTTAAGCTTAGGAATTTTAACCAACTGTAAAATTCCACAAAATTCAACAATGTTTCAAGTAGCAATACCTCACAATTGCAATTCACTGTCTTTTATGAAACACAGTTTCAAATACTGCACATCATTTTATCCTCCCAAGGGAGAAACCTTTCCATGAGGGTTTAAAAGGAACATAATCTCCATGTAGGTCTTCTACTGATCTTCTGTGCAAAGGTGAATTTTATACTAAATACCCAATGTTCAGAAAAACATCAGAACTAGAGTAACTTGTAAAACTAACTCTGTGTCCATGATTATCACATTTTGACATACACTTATCTTGTAACAGCAAATATTTTCACATTTTCACAAAAATATACCATTACTCAACTTGTATCTGTAATACTTACTCCATTTTTTTTTGCGTTGTTTCTACTTCAGTGAAACTGAATTTAGGAAGCAAGAATCAACATGCAACAGAGCTCAAATGGGTACTTTGTAACTTTTCCATCTCAATCGTGTGTCAAATAGCATTCTCCTTCACCTTTAAAAATACCTTTTAAAAAGATCTTGTATCCTGTTAAATCTTCCCTTCATTACAGCAGTTTCCTAAAAAAGGCACAATGTGTTCATACTTCTGCATGCAGTAAATGGACTAGGAAATAAGGATTATTTATTGAAGCATCTTCCACCCAAAGCATCTCCTTAGGAGAGGTTCAAATGGAAAAAAAAATATAATACATAATAGCATTTTAACAGCAAATTGAGTCCTTATTTTCAGAAAGTCATTCTTGACAAAAAACACCGCACAGTCATACACACACGCGCACGCACACACAGGACACATGCAGGGTTCTCCCCAGAAAAGTATGGAAGCGATGGTTCACATATATCTGAGGGAGTAGTGTTGGCAAGCCAAAACATGGCACCTTCATACATTATATTCCTAATCTGTATACAAAACTAAGAAAAAACCCCTAAGATTTCAGCCTGAAAAAACTGTCTATTGTATTAGATAGTTTTCTATCTGCTGCGCTTAGAACTGACAACTGAGGTTTTGAAGGGCAAGCTCTTGAGGTGTGGGGAATAAAAACAAGCTACTGAATCCAAAGGAGAAGGTTGTAATTACCAGCTGTCCTGTTCCAGTGAGAACACTGCATGTAGGTAATTAAAGAATAGAAGAGGTGAATAATTAGTGCACTCACTTAAGAATACAGCAACTGTCTTACCTTTTTCTTAAGAGCTGACAGAACTTGAAAACATACATAATAAATAAAATCAAATCTAAGCAGATCAATTTTCATGGGTTGGGTTTTTTTTCCTGTGAGTGTAATGTATGGTATACACTGCCTGACTTGAAAAGTGGACACTCTACGATGTAGATAATATTACAGCACAGTGTCTGACATTTTTTGGTACAAAGTGTATTAAGCTTCAAAGAAAAAAAAGTCTTCATAAAAGTCCTTAAGCTTTCCATTAGATTACTGTATGTTGTTACTTTAGAACAAGCTGAACTGGACAATGATTACAGCATTAAATATTCAAGTCACTTTGTTTGTTAGAGCTGCAAGTTTTACCAGTGATGAGTATGAGGATATATAGTCCTAACGCATTACGCAGTGCAGCAAAAACATAGCTATTTTGGAGGGAACAATTACTTTTCCATCTTATTGTGAAGAATGCTTACGAGACCT